>JARYGA010040380.1:0-16926 GCA_030545235.1 Helianthus tuberosus
ACAAAGTCTAGAAAGATGTCGGATCTGTTCAAAGTGTTGTCGTCAGACCTGAGTACCATGGTTTTCAAAGTGTCGTCATCAAATCTGAGTACCATAGTTTTCGCGGGGTTTCGCCATAACCGCCACCACCATTCTGACTGTCGGATCTGCTCAAAGTGTCGTCATCAGACCTGGGTACCGAGGTTTTCGTTGTCGCCTCCAGACCCGTCTGAGCTCGTCACCAGAAAAGTGTGTGGAGTTATTGGATGCTTCAAAGCAGACGCAAATAAATAAAAAAAGGCCAAACGGGTTAACAGGTCACAGAAAGTGTTAATGGATCAATGGGAAAATGGCGTAGACAATCATTTAGATTACCTGAAATAGACGGACTACCGAGACTAATTGCACTACCAAAAATCGTTCGATGAGATACACTTAGCGGATTAGACATCCAACCAGCAAGTGCCCGCCCAAGCTTTTTGATTTTGAGTTTTTCAATTTACATCATTGTAGTGTTTAATTAGCTGCAAAATATGAACAACCAACATCATCAAACCCCTAGAACAAAAATCTACTTAAACATGAAAACATCTGATAAACAAATCATACTAAAATCATCTTTAAAAGCATCTAATTAAATAAACTCCATTAACATATACCAGATTGTGGAACTATAGGTGAATCCGTATCACCACCAACACCATTAGATTAACCAAAAGACAACACGACACCATCTTTAATCCTATGCCACCAAGGCTGCGTACAACCAGTCGATTGAGTAACAGCTTTCATCAAGAGCATTGCACGTGCATCTTAACTTGCACCCTGAAATCAACAATTAATCCATTCAAAAAACGAAACTAATGACAAATAAAGATGGGCATATGAAGTTAACAGGACTGCTAAAACGGAGAGCTGGATCATCATAGCCTTCAACATACAAGAAATCACATCTAAGATGAACCTAATGCCACAATCATCCACTAAACAACTGAAAAAAATAAAAAATTTCGAAAACAAATTAGAAGATTCGTAAAAATATATAGGGTTTACAACCATAAAAACTCAGATCTGCAAAGTTTTGCTTGTCATCTCCGTCACTCCATCTTCATCTACAACCAAAAACGTCAAAAATTAACGGTAGCACCTTAGATCTGAGAAAACCTTTGGTAGAAAATAGAAAAAACCTACCTGATTTCCATCTTCATCCACCGATTGCAACTATACCGAAGCAAACCTATCAAATCCGGGCTTGTCATCTTCCCTGGCTCTGCTTGTTTCCTGCAAAGTTATTAGAGAAAGAAAAAGTCTTAGATCTGCAAAGTTTTGCTTGCCATCTTCATCTACAACAAATCAACCAAAAATGTCAAAAATTAAGGGTAACCCGGTAGATCTAAGAAAACCTTTGGTAGAAAATAGAAAAAACCTACCTGATTTCAACTACACCGAAGCTTCATCCTTCTGATTGACGCAAGAATGTTGTTTGTACCGTTCTTGAATGTAGCTAAAAACTCAGTTCTGCAAAGCTTCATCCTTTTGGCTCGTGTATCTCCACCGCTCCATCTTCATCTACAACAAAACAACAAAAAACCCTAAAAGTCGATGGTGGTCCGGTAGATCTAAGAAAACATTCAGCAAAACAACAAAAAACCCTAAAGGGCATGACCTAAACAAATCAAAGGAGGTTGTCGGACTTACCTCGGGTTGTTGGAACTTGCCTCGACCACTTTTACAGACCACACCATTGTTGGATCTGGTGAGATCTTGCTCATACCACAGGAGGTAAGAAACCTAAATTGAAAATCACCAGTGAGAGAAAGAAGGAGGAGTGGCGGATGAAATGAAATAGGGTTTAGAAAGCGAGTGAAAGAAACATTATATTGGACCCATCAAACTAAAAACGGGTCAAGTTGATCCGGGTAAGATCCGCGTGGGTATCAGGTGTTGAAAACAAGTTTTCAACACTTTGTGCTTAACAGGTTTGTACAATGGGCTTTAAAGACTTGTAAAGTGGCAAACACCATTATATCCCTAAAATCTCAAACAAAAATGATGAACCTTTTCGATACACAATTGTTGTTTTCTTGATTGCCGGGAGTTTAAGCCGTCGACCTGTAGTGTTTTTTCGATGACTACTAGTATCATCCATTTTCTTCTTCGTCCTTCTTTCTAAAATCTCTGAAGATGAACTCTCCTGGTTTTTACGGCTATAGACGAGTTTGATTTGAGGGCTCATTGTCATCGATTGTAGATAAAATCTCTGATGGAAGAACACCCAGATTTTCGTGCGAAATGATCACAATCATAGAGGGTTTAGGAGTTATGTGATACGGTTATTGCTTTGAATCATTGTGAAAGCCCTATTTTACCGCTACGTAATCAAATCAATATTAAATTACCACTATTTTAATTACAATATTGCCATCTAATATGAACATTTAGATCAATGATCTAATGGTGTAGATTCTTTCTTACCTTTCTCACAAAAAACACCTTTTTTACAATAACCTTACCCTATATATATATATATATATACATATGTTCTCTTTCATTATGTTACTCTTTCACCATTCCTTCTGTTTTTTGGTACATATCTATCCTTTGTATCTAGTTGTGCTTGTTCGCCTGTGGTTTGTTTTGGAGCCGATGGTCTCTCTGGAAGCAGCCTCTCTGCCTCTAGTGATAGAGGTAATGTTTGCCTACATCTCACCCTCCCTAGACCCTACGAGTAGCTTTGCTATTAGTGGGATTTATTGGGGTTGGTTGTTGTTGTTGTTGTTGTTGTATTTGTTATAAATATTAGTAAACTTATAAAATCAAACAAAAAGAAAGCATGCCTTTCAGGGGGTCTTCTCCAGCAAAGTCGTCGGATTCCAGCCATATCGGATCTGTAAAAATTGTCCAATTAACTCGTTTTTTCCGTTAATTATTATCTCCATCATAATCAAAACTAATAACTCGTTTATGTCACGTATAAACTGAAAATTATGCTTATCCGCTAAGCCGTTTAAATCCAAAATTCCCATCATCCTCTCATCTGTTATATCTTCAATTCGAGTATATATATACGCCACTTGACCTGATGTGACCTCATTTCCTCACAATTTCATAGCCAATTTCGTCCCTACAACTAATCGGAGCCGCGTCAGTATACTGGAACTTCGGCGATGCAATTCTTGTACATAACATCGCAAACCGGTACGAATATTACGTGCTATTTGTTCATTTTATGATACAGAACCAAAGCCTCATATTTATTTCAACATAGAAAACTATAATATTCCAAGATCAGAAATTTGTTTTAGTTATTTTTATAAATCTTAACTTGGTTTATTATTTAGATTAAGTTAAAAAGTTTATTTACAAGCATATTATTTATAAACTTAAAGTTTATAAATAAGAAACTTCAAATCCATTTAATTTATAAAAAATATAAATAAAACAGAAAACATTACTTTAAATTATTTTAGTCAAATATAATTAAATAAAAAATAGACCCTCTAGTTATTAAAGGGCATTTTAGTAAGACTTAATAAAAAAGTTAACAAGGTTTGACCTTAGTACTCAACATTGTGACAAATTAGAACGTTAATACCTAACTTTAGGGCTGCAAACGAACTGAACTTTCAGCAAACAGTTCATGAACTGTTCGGCGGGAAGTTCGTTTGTGTCCGTTCGTTTAATAAATAAACGAACACGAACAAAAACTTCCGTTCGTTTAGTTAAATGAACGAACATGAACAAAGGCCGTGTTCGTTCATTTGTGTTCGTGAACGTTCGGTAACGTGTTCGTTTATGTTCGTTTGTGTTCGTTTGTTTATGTTCGTTTGTTTGTTCGTGTTCGTTTGTGTATAGGAATATATATATAATATTTTATTACCCAACTTATATTATATTATATTGTGTGGCCAACTTATATTTTATTGTTTATTTGTTAGATATTTCATTATCACCTAAGGTCCACCAGAATATACAATTGAAAGTTTGAAAGTACAAAAACCCTAAGCATTATCAGCGCCGTTCCAGATTCTGGATCCCATTTTCTCCGCCATCGACCAAGCGCTGCTCTCTCCTCCGTTCCCTCCGTTGTTCCTCTATCAATCACCATCGTTTAACACCGTTCCCACTCATGTAAGGTTCTTGTCACATTATTTCCATTCAAGTTAAGTTATAGAAATAGATTAAATAGCTGATGCATTTATAGAAATAGCTTCTTTGTCACATTATCGTTGTTTTGTATTAAATTATGAGTTGTTATTGGTATTTTTATTAGGTTTTTCATATGGAATGTTATATTATGAGGTCATTAATAGTTATGTTTGTTATTTTCTCTAGTGCTCTGTTTCATGACACCTTAGGCAAATAGCTTACAATGTCCAGCACCACACACCGACTCGTTAACTGTTTTAAATGCATGAAATATGATTATATTGCTTATTGGTGCAGATGTCTAATGTCTCCTCTAGCAGTCCATTCTTCTCTGATGAAGATCCATATTTAGAACTCCATTCACCATTTAGACCTTCAGAATTCCAGTCAAGCGCCGATACCCCAACAATGGAAAATAATCCAGATGTTGTTATTGTTGATGAAGAAGGCAATGAAGCTGTGCATGCTACAACGGCTGGTGTAGAACAGGAAAATGTCGCCAACAATGAACCAGAACCATTCACTAAAAAGAGAAGAAAGCACACTTCTAGTGTTTGGGAACACTTTCGTGAGATAACATTGAAAAATGGAACTTCAATACACGAGTGCATCCATTGTGGGGAGAAAGTCAAGAAATATCAAGATGGAACAACCACACCAATGAAGAGGCACATTGATCAATATTGCCCTAAATTAAAAGTTGTGGATAAAGGTCAGTTGAAGTTGAAGGTTCCGCCTGGAAAATCTGTTTCTTCGTCAACGGTTCAAAATTGGAAGTTTGATAATGCTAGAATGAGAGAAGTTATTGCTCATATGATTATGATTCATGAGTTACCTTTCAACTTTGTTGAGTATGAAATCTTTAATGTTGTGATGAAGGAAGCAAACCCGGTATTTATCAAGATCTCTCGTACAACAGCTACGTAAGATTGTTTTTCTAGTTATGAAATTGGTAGGAAAAGAATTCAAAAGCTACTAAATACAGTTAATCGTGTTAGCATTAGAACTGATATGTGGACATCAGTTCAAAATATTCATTACATGGTCATGACATGTCACTTTGTAGACTCAGAGGTCCAGCTACATAAATTCATATTGAACTTTGTTGATGTACCTCCACCCTATACCGGAATTCATATATATGATTGTTTGTTCAAGTGTTTGAAATAGTGGAATATAGAGATGAAAGTAGCTTCTTTGACGGTTGACAATGCTAGAACTAATGATGTGGTGGCAAAGAACCTAATGGAAAACTTATATCTCAAAAACAAGCTTGCAATTGATGGACAATTGTTTCATGTGCGATGTTGTGCGCATATTCTTAACTTGTTAGTTCAAGATGGTTTAGTAGAAATTAAAGGCATAATTCATAATGTTCGGGAGAGTGTTAAACACGTCACTGCCTCTCCGGGTCGATTGCATTTGTTTTTTTAGCTTTCTAAGCAATTACAAATGTCAAAGAAGTATCTAATCATAGACGTTAGTACTCGGTGGAATGCCACATATGATATGTTGTCTACAGCCTTAGAGTTTAAAGAAGTATTTGTGAGATATGCTGACCGAGAACCTACATACAATACTTTGCCTAGTGATGATGATTGGAAAAAAGTTGAAGATGTTTGTTCATTCTTGGCACTTTTCAGTGTGGCCACAAAAATAATTTCAGGTATTACTAATTTTTTTTGTGTTGATTCTATTAAAAAAATTATGTTTATTCATCGTAAACTATTTCTTTTGTATATTGTAGGCTCTGAGTACCCAACATCCAATCTATTTCTTAGTAAGTTATATGGGATAAAAGAAGCACTGGATGGTGTAGTTTTAAATGATAATGACTGCATGAAAGGTATGGCTGAAGAGATGAGAAAAAATTTTGACAAATATTGGGATTCTTGTAATTTGCTGATTTCAATTGGTGCTGTTATGGATCCAAGATACAAGATGAAGTTAATTGACTTTGTTTTTAAAGAAATTTATCCCTAGGAGAAGGAGAAGAAAGAGAAGGAGTCGGTTCAGAAAAATTTGGTTGATTTGTTTAAAGAGTATGTCAATGCTTATAAAGAGCCTGGTGTTGGTTCTGATGTTGGGTCATCCAGAAATGTAAATGTTGAGAGCGGAAGTGGTTCCAGTTCTTTGACTTCTAGATTTGGTGAAGGTATCAATACTGGTAGTACCAAGTATGCTCAACATATTAGAACTATTGATTGTGTTGAAAGTGTGAAGTCAGAATTAGCTACTTATTTGGAAGAAGGAGTGTATATTTGCGAGCAAGGTGTGTATTTTAATGCTTTGGGGTGGTGGAAAGAGAACCAGTTGAAGTACAAAATTTTAACAAAAATGGCTGCTGATATCTTAGCCATTCCGATCACCACCGTTGCTTCGGAATCAGCCTTTAGTGCTGGTGGGAGAGTTATTGACCCGCATCGTGTCACACCCCGACCGCGTAAAACAACAAATCGCGACAGAAACGTCGGGGAGTGTTGTAACAGAATCATTGTTTCATAACACATGGATTGAAATTCTGTTTTATTGAATTAAATGTATTACATTTCATTGAATTTAGAAACAAAACATGAACAAATAGACTTTCATTGTTATTAAGTCACTAAGGCCTCGTCCATTCCTATGTGAGCATGCATCAATATCATCATCAATCATCACCAACTATGATACCTGAAACACATGTGAAAATATGTCAGCATAAAAACGCCGGCGAGTACATAGGTTTTATGTGAGTGTCAGATTCATGGCTCGTTTATATGTTGAAAATAACTTGAACAACTTTGTTAATTGATAATTAGAAAACCAAGTTTATAAAAATGTTTGTAATGTAAATTGAAATAACCAAGTTAAAAACAATGTAGTTATAATTTATAAAATCTCGATGCCATGAATCTTAACTCAAAATATTTGTTTTGTAAACCCAAATCGTAAATTGTTTTTGTAATAAAACTTGAATGTTTTAGAAAAACCTAGTAATATAACTTTGTCTTGATAACCTTTGCCCAAGTGATCTAGATAACGCAACGATATATAATGTGTTAAAAGCACTTATATATAGGAAGTACGAGCGGCGTATCCACCATGCTTTTATCACATTACACTCGCCCCGTTACCTAATCACTTCCCTAACCCAACAATTCAAACGGATTCAAACGGTTCACATAACTCAAACGGTTTCAAACGGTTCAAACAGTACAAATAATTCACATAGATCAAACGGCTCAAAACGGTTCAAACGGTTCAAAATGTAAAACAATGTGTCCATATGCTGGATGAAACATATGCAACAAAATGTAATATATGAAAATCAATATGCTAGCATGCTAAGTGAACATACATAGCAAAACATAATGAAATCATGTACTATATGCGTACTAATGAACATAGCAAGTATATGATATAAAAGCATGAAAAGCATGAAAATAACAAGTAGGCACATGTGTTTCACCCCAAAACAGTTGAAAACAGTAAAAGAGGGGACTATGTACTCACTTGAGGATGCTTAGAAGTCTTGAATAACAACCAAGCAAAGCTAGAAGGATTACGAAAAATCAAACGGCACCTAATATAGGTAAACTATATTAATAACCGGACCTAAATCGAAAGATCGGATAGGATGAGGTTTCGTAAACCAAATTAGTGTTGGAACTCATACGATATAGTTTAACAAAGCCTACATTCTAAATTGAAACCTAACCTAAGTGCTTACGACCCATTACGACCCGTTTGGGTAGCTTATGCTACTTTAACGCGTCGTTCGCGCAAAGCGCCTTCGGAATGCCTAACTAGTCCTATGACAAGTATTATATGCCTAAACATGTTTAAATATGTTGCATAATCAGTTAAATGACAAAAGTTTGAGTTACATAAGCTTAAAATACAATTATACGTGAAAAGGGCATTTTGGTCATTTTCCTAAGGCATATAAACTACCTATCATACAACTAACTAAACGAAGTGACCATAAGGTATAACCTCGGAATGTTATTCCCTATACAACTATGGTCACTAAAAATGCTTGGTCAGATCCTAATGATCGACCAAACGGGTCGGGTTCGAAAGTCTAAGTGGTTGTTTAGACCGCTTATCTTACGACCCTATACAAGCACTAATCTAAAAGTGACGAGTTAAACATGTTAAAACGTGTTTAACAAGGTTTGAAAACAAGTTTGATATCAAAACAAACAGGTTTGATACCCAAGAATAGTTTGGTTGCAAAATACGCAAGAATACGCATTTTGACCGAACTATGACTCGTCACTACGCCTAAATAACGTGGTAATCAGTAGGTATAGTCACAAGAGACTATAACCATCGTGATTACGCTCACGTTACGAAGTTCAAACGAACTTCGTGTTGACCATTGACCGGTCAAAGCAGAAAGTCAAACATTGTTTGACTTTTATGCTTAAAAACGCATAAAAGCATGAAAGAATACTTACAAGGGGTCCAAGCAAGGAAATCTTGATCAAACTACTCAGGTATGAAGTTCTTGAACTCCAACTTAGAGTAATTCAATCAGATTTTGTGAATTGCAAGGAATGAAAGTGTGGGTATTTATAGATTTCGGTCCACCGTTAAGATCGTTCCTTGATTCCCGGGCTTCATTCTCAACCATCCATGTGTGCCCACTGAATTAGAATACCATGGGTGCTCAAAACAAGCCCCTAGTATGAAGAAACCATGTGCAAAACCCATAAAACCAGCTGCTGAATTGAAAAACTGGTTTCTGATCTGGCAAGACCTCGTGCCCTGCGTAATAATAGACACTATCTTACACGGCCCGCCTAAGATAAGTTTGGAAGTTTGGCAGAATAGGCCCCTGCATGTCCAAAACTTTCTTTTGATGCATTTTTGACACGTTTAAGCCCTGTTAACCTCATTTCAAGGCTCTAAAATGAAGTTAAAGTATAGGTAACATAAAACATGCTCAAAAATATCTCAGATGTCGGTTCGTTTGGTCGTACGGTTGCGTTGTTTGGTTAATTACGACGAAACACGAACGGATGCGAATAACGATCCAAATTATGCGACGAATGGAATTTTATCATGCCAATCAATAAATAAAGTATTTTAATAATTACATAAATTTTTGGATGTCCGGATATATTCGAATTAAGGTACACAACAATTAACTCAAACGGTTCAAACAGTACAAATAATTCACATAGATCAAACGGCTCAAAACGGTTCAAACGGTTCAAAATGTAATATATTAAAATCAATATGCTAGCATGCCAAGTGAACATACATAGCAAAACATAATGAAATCATGTACTATATGCGTACTAATGAACATAGCAAGTATACGATACAAAAGCATGAAAAGCATGAAAATAACAAGTAGGCACATGTGTTTCACCCCAAAACAGTTGAAAACAGTAAAAAGAGGGGACTGTGTACTCACTTGAGGATGCTTAGAAGTCTTGAATAACATCCATGCAAAGCTAGAAGGATTACAGAAAATCAAACGGCACCTAATATAGGTAACTATATTAATAACCGAACCTAAATCGGGAGATCGGATAGGATGAGGTTTCGTAAACCAAATGAGTTTTGGAACTCATACGATATGGTTTAACAAAGCCTACATTCTAAATCTAAACCTAACCTACGTGCTTACGACCCATTACGACCCGTTTAGGTAGCTTATACTACTTTAACGCGTCGTTCGCGCAAAGCGCGTTCGGAACGCCTAACTAGTCCTATGACAAGTATTATATGCCTAAACATGTTTAAATATGTTGCATAATCAGTTAAGTGACAAAAGTTTGAGTTACATATGCTTAAAATCCAATTATGCGTGAAAAGGGTATTTTGGTCATTTTCCTAAGGCATATAAACTACCTATCATACAACTAACTAAACGAAGTGACCATAAGGTATAACCTCGGAAGGTTATTCCCTATATAACTATGGTCACTAAACATGCTTGGTCGGATCCTAATGATCGACCAAACGGGTCGGGTTCGAAAGTCTAAGCGGTTGTATAGACCGTTTATCTTACGACCCTATACAAGCACTAATCTAAAAGTGACGAGTTAAACATGTTAAAACATGTTTAACAAGGTTTGAAAACAAGTTTGATATCAAAACAAACGCTTTTGATACCCAAGAATAGTTTGGTTGCAAAATACGCAAGAATACGCATTTTGACCGAAACTATGACTCGTCACTACGCCTAAATAACGTGGTAATCAGTAGGTATAGTCACAAGAGACTATAACCATCGTGATTACGCTCACGTTACGAAGTTCAAACGAACTTCATGTTGACCATTGACCAGTCAAAGCAGAAAGTCAAACATTGTTTGACTTTTACGCTTAAAAACGCATAAAAGCACGAAAGAATGCTTACAAGGGGTCCAAGCAAGGAAATCTTGATCAAACTACTCAGGTATGAAGTTCTTGAACTCCAACTTAGATTAATTCAATCAGATTTTGTGAATTACAAGGAATGAAACTGTGGGTAGTTATAGATTTCGGTCCACTGTTAAGATCATTCCACGATTCCCGAGCTTCAATCTCAACCATCCATGTGTGCCCACTGAATTAGAATACCATGGGTGCTCAAAACAAGCTCCTAGTATGAAGAAACCATGTGCAAAACCCATGAAACCAGCTACTGAATTGAAAAAATGGTTTTTAATTTGGCAAGACCTCGCGCCCCATGTAAGAATAGACACTATCTTACGCGGCCCGCCTAAGATAAGTTTGGCAGTTTGGCAGAAAAGGCCCCTGCATGTCCAAAACTTACTTTCGATGCATTTTTGACACGTTTAAGCCCCGTTAACCTCATTTCAAGGCTCTAAAATGAAGTTAAAGTATAGGGAACATGAATCATGCTCAAAAATATCTCAGATGTCGGTTCCTTTGGTCGTACGGTTGCGTTGTTCGGTTAATTACGACGAAACACGAAAGGACGCGAATAACAATCCAAATTACGCGACGAATGGATTTTTATCATGCCAATCACTAAAATAAAGTATTTTAATGATTACATAAATTTTTGGATGTCCGGATATATTCAGAACGTAAGATATGCGCGAAAATGCAAACTTATGCACTTTTTGACGCTTTTAGTCCCTATTGATCAAAAACTTTATTTTTTGCGCACCAAACACCTCAAAGCCAATTTCTAAGCTATATAAGGGATATTTTGGGCATATTTAACTTATGTTCAAGTTCCGGAATGTCCGTTATCATTCGATTCGGTATACTTTTGTAGTTTGACGCAAATAGTCCCTGTGATCGAATAAACTTTATTTCGCCACACCAAACCCTCCAAAACTTATTTCTAAGTTATGTAAAGGTTATTTAAGGTATGTTAAGCCTATGTCACTGTTCCAGAGTGTTTGTTGCATTAAACTGGTTATATTTACGCATCAGATCGCGTATAACCTTTCAGAAAGCGATTTAAAGCTCGAAATCGAACAAAAATTGATATGTGCAAATGGTACACATATTTATACAAATGCCAAGTATGAAACACAATATTTCATTGATTTGGTATTTGTTTGATGGTCGCAGAGGCACAGGTGTCACACATCGTTCCTGTTTAGGAACTAAGACGGTAGATATGTTGATTTGTGGAGCCGATTGGTATCGCCATTACTATGGGTTGTAAAAAAAGAAAATGAAGGTAATATTCTTATTATTTCATCTTTTATGTATGTTTTCTTCTTAAGAAATATACTTATTTTATTTAACGGTTGTAGGAAGATGAAGACGTCATACGTGTTGAGCTTACTTGATAATGGTTGGACGAATTCAAGTTTATTTTGGTTATAGACGATTTCAAGGTTATTTTGGTGGATTAAATGGAGACTTGAAGTTTAAGATGAAGTTTTTGAGACACTACTTTGTGTTAGTTATGTTTATAAAAATTATATGTTAAGCTACTTAAGTTTGGATAATTAGCTTGGTATATTTTGGGTGGATGTACTTAGTGTTTTTTGTTATGATCATCTTCGAAAGTAAATATATGTTCGTTTGTGTTTGTTTATGTTCATTAACGTTTGTTTGTGTTCGTTTGCATCTGTGTGCATTCATGAACGTTCGTTTGTGTTCGTTACCTAAATTAACAAACGAACACAAACGAACACGAACAGGTTCATTTCCTTAACAAACGAACACGAACAAAAAATCGCATTCGGTAAGTGTTCGTGAACACATGAAATCCTTAACAAACGAACACGAACAAGGCCGTGTTCGTGTTCGTTCGGTTCGTTTACAGCCCTACCTAACTTTGCAACAAAAAAAACTATTAGTACCCGATATTGAAATTTGACAGAAACCTTAAGGATTTTATTTTTATTTCTACATTAAAACGGCTTCTATTTGTGTTTATAAGTAAAAGTTTTGAAATAGATTATATAAAAATTATTTTTTTATACGTAAAAAAGATTTTTATGAGTTTTTTACATGTTTTACTCATAAAAATTGGAGATGAGAGAATGAAAATTCTTAGCATTATAGCATGTTTTACCCACAGTTGTACTTGTATTCCATACATGTTTTATAACGTATTGTAAAACAACCTATTAATATTATAGAGAAAATAAAATATGAGAGTGAGAATTGTTAATGTTGATATAAATATGCAATACAAATTCCTTTATTTATAAGCTTTCCATTAATGTAAACACGAGGTTAAACCGGATAAGAAATGGGGTTTTTAGAAATAAGTTAGGAGTGACTAGTATATTTAAAAAATGAGGTTTTATTTCTATATGCGTCCTGCTAGCACTATGCGCATATAATGTGTATATGTGTGGGCCATCGGGGGCAAAAATGAAAGTGCACTAATTGTAGCGTTAATTTACTAATTTCGTGAAAATAGCGTTAAAAGTTGAGGACGGTTAATCATGCATCATGTGGTGGCGTTGATAGCTGAAAGACAAAAGGGTACATGCACTAATCGGTCTTTGTCCTGATTGCTGAGTGTTATGTGCCTTATATCCAAGGCTTGATGCAAAACTACTATCGAGCCGGGGGTCTCACTAGAAGCAGCCTCTTTATTCCTACGGGGTAGAGGTAAGGATGTCTACATGTTACCCCCCTTAGGAAAAAAATATTATGAATTTATAAAAAAATTTTTATGTAAACACTGATTTTTTTAAAATACAACCTAATTAACTTTCCACTTAACAAATTAACTTTCACTTAACTCGATTAACTTTTTCTTAACCTTTAGCCCAATAAAGACTGCATAACCCAAGCCCAACCCAATATTATCTAATTTGAACTAAAATATAATAACCCAACACACCGCTCTTTGTTTTGTGATCCCAGACCCACGATACCAACAACAGCGCACAACAGATCTTTAGCTGGCAGAAGTAGCTTCGGATTTCGTCGGAGAATAGTAAATTTCGGCCACCAAACTCATGAAAACAACATCTCTTCACTATTTCCAGGTATGGTTCGATTATTTTGTTGTTTTCTTGTTTTATTTGGATTTTTAGGAGAGATATGTCACACCCCGACCACGTATAGCAACTAAACGTGGCGGAAACGTCGGGGAGTGTTGTAACAGAATTATTGTTTCATAACCATGGCATATATAATTTCGTTTTATTGAATAAATGAACTCATTGTTTTAATACAATCAAATAAGTACAACTATGATCTTCCAAGTTTTATAGTTGCTAAGGCACGAGTCCATCCTAAATGTAGTATGTATCGACAATCATTTCAAAGCAGTACCTGAAACATGTGTAAAAATAGGTACGTCAGCATAAAAATGCCTGTGAGATACATAGGTTTTGTGAAAACAGAATTCATGACTTATGTTTGAGAAATGTTTAGTCATGAACCTTGTAATTTGCTTTGTCTTGTAAATCTTTTGAAAAAAAAAACGATAAGATCAGATGATATGTATAAATAAGAGAATAATGTATGGTTAAATGAATAACCATGTAAAATGAGTTTGTATAAGATAAGTTGTTTGTAAATTAATGTCTTGTGAAAAGTATGTTATTTGTATAAAATGTTATATGTCTCAAATTGAAATGATTCAGATAACGATACAATATGTAATACCATACAAACACTTATATATAGGAAGTACCAGCGGCGTATCCACCATGCTTGTATCATATTACACACGCCTCGTTACTTAATCACTTACTCAAACCAAACCAACAATGTAAGATGTCTATGTTTAAACAAATTTCCAAACGTATTGAATAATATGTCAAAATGTTTATGTCAAGATGTAAGTCATGTAATGTATAACCAATGTTAATAATATTTATGTGTCCAATGTAAATCATGTAATGTGTAACCAATGTGATTTGTATAAATAAATGTAAGGTTAAACGAATAACCTTATAGTAGCATATTAAAAGTATACTTTGGATTTGTAAATAACATATTAAACTATGTTTTGGTTTCATAAATAACATATCAAAATATGCTTTGGGTTTTATAAATAACATATCAAAATACGTTTTGGTTTGTTGATAAAATATATATGTTGGTTTTGTACAATACCACACATGAGAGTATATCAAACTATACTTTTTGGGAGTATATCAAAATATACTTTAAATGTGTGATTTAAGAATTCATTCAGACCTAGTGCATCAAACTACACCTTTGATGTCACACCCCGACCGCGTAAAACAACAAATCGCGGCGGAAACATCGGGGCGTGTTGCGACAGAATTAATTGTCTCATAACCATGGCATACAAAGTTTTATTTAATTATTAAACAAGGGTGTTTCATTGTTTTGAACAGGTAATTAAAGAGTTCAGAACATAATTAAACATAGTCTATCTTCTTTTAAAGTTTCTAAGGCACAGGTCCGCCCTAGTATCATGATCAACATCCTATGGAAAAGCACCTGAAAACACATGTGAAAATAGGTACGTCAGCATAAAAATGCCTGTGAGATACATAGGTTTTGTGAAAATAAGATTCATGACTTATGTTTGAGAAAATGTTTAGTCATGAACCTTGTTATTTGCTTTGTCTTGTAAACCATTTGAAAACAATAAGATCAGATGATATGTATAAGTAATTGTCAGGTTAAATAGATAACCATGTAAAAATGTGTTTGTATAAGATAAGTTGTTTGTAAATCAATGTCTTGTGAAAAGTATGTTATTTGTATAAAATGTTATATGTATCAAACTGAAATGATTCAAATAACGCTACGCCATGTAATACCATACAAACACTTATATATAGGAAGTACCAGCGGCGTATCCACCATGCTTGTATCATATTACACACGCATCGTTAACTTAATCACTTAATCAAACCAAACCAAACAATGTAAGAAGTCTATGTTTAACCAAATTGTCAAATGTATTGAATAATATGTCAAAGTGTTTATGTCAAGATGTAAATCATGTAGTATGTAAAACCAATGTCAAAAATGTTTGTGTCAAATGTAAATCATGTCGAAATGTCTATGTCAAATATCCATGTCAAATGTCTATGTCAAATATCCATGTCAAATGTCTATGTCAAAATATCCATGTCAAATGTCTATGTCAAAATGTCATGTATGGCAAGTGAAATGTCTCAACTAAACCATATGCACAAAAACAAAGTATTGAAGTAAAACTTGGTTTAAATCAAAGCTATGTTTTGTGTAAATGCATGCAACTATTTAATATGAACATTTATGTGGTATTGTGAATATGCATACATCCAAGCCTGGCGACTGTGGTGATAAAACCCTTTAAACAAATTAAAGGTCTATCTGTCTTAATGTCAACGAATTCGGTCATTCCTTTCTGTCCCCTTACCCTGGGATGTCCGGAACGGGAGTTGTCAATTCCTATGGTACCACTACCTACTAACGAACGGCGTAGCTAATGTTAATGGATATATTGTCCCATGTAAACAAACCAAATGTCATAACAAAATGTGAGCATGTGAAAACAATGCACTAAGTATGTAATCAAATGAACATACATAGCGTGAAATGTCATGTAAAACGATGTACTAAGTAATGCACACAATGGGCATACCTAGCATGAAATGTCATGTAAAACGATGTACTAAGTAATGCACACAATGGGCATACCTAGCATGAAATGTGATATAAAATCATGTATTATAATGTACTAACGAACATAGCAGTATATGATGTGAAAACTGGAAAGCATGAAAGTAACAAGTAGGCACATGTGTTCCACCCCAAAACAGTTTGGAAAACAGTAAAAGAGGGGTCTATGTACTCACTTGTGATTGCTCAGATGTCTAAAGATAATCACCAAGTAATGCTATAGATCTCGGAATCAAACGGCACCTAATATAGGTAACTATGTTAATAACCGGACCTAAATCGGAAGATTGGATAGAATGAGGTTTCGTAAACCAAACGAGTGTAGAGACTCGTGTCATTTGGTTTAACAAAGCCTACATACTAAATGAAACTTAACATAATTGTTTACGACCCATTACGACCCGTTTAGGAAGCTTATGCTACTTTAACGCGTCGTGCGCGTGAAACGCGTTCGGACCGCCTAACTAGTCCTATGACAAGTATTATATGCCTAAACATGTTACATAATCAGTTACGTGACAAAAGTTTAGGTTACATATGCTAAATTACCAATTATGTATGAAAAGGGTATTTCGGTAATTTACCTAAGGCATATAAACTACCTATCATACAACTACTTAAACGTCGTGACCATAAGGTATAACCTCGGAAGGTTATTCCCTACACTATGGTCACCTAATGTGTTTGGTCGGATCCTAATGATCGACCAAACTGGGTCGGGTTCGAAGGTATAGGCGATTTATTAGATCGCCTACCCTACGACCCTAGA
>JARYGA010040381.1:0-43481 GCA_030545235.1 Helianthus tuberosus
TAGGAAATTTGAACGATTAACTAGTGACCTATATAGGATAACCCAGGGTCATAATGAATCATTAAGGGATTACATTACCAAATTCAGTAAAGAATCCTTAGACATCAAGTGTCTCCGAAGGAAAAGTCATAACCTTTGATGAGGATGATCGTGTTGATATCCAGGATCCTCATCACGATCGTTTAGTTATTACTCTTTTCATTTCTAACCATTTTGTCCGCATGATCCTTATAGATGGAGGAAGCTCAGTAAACATTATCCAGCTCGATGTTCTGAAGAAGATGGGTATTCCTGAATCAGATATCATACCAAGATCCTCCGTGCTCGTGGGATTTAGTGGCGAAACTAAGAATACCCTGGGGGACATTAAGCTCCCAATATACATCGAAGGCCTACATTCTTATCAAAAATTTTGTATTATTGACTGTTTATCTTGTTGTAATGTTATCCTTGGCAGGCCCTGGATACACGATATGAAGGCAGTCCCATCTACTTACCATCAATGTGTGAAGCTCCCTAGTCCTTGGGGAATAGTCAAGATTGATAGTGATCAGCAGGAGGCTAAGAATTGCTATACTTCATCGATGAAACCAGCCTCGAAGTCAAGGGAGCAATAGCAATCAAAGTATCCTCCAAGGGATGTCTTGGAGGCAAGAGAGCAGGATGTGATAGAAATCCTCATGGATCCTGATGATCCTGAATCCAAAATCTATATCGGATCAGGGATCCTTGGAGAAATGAAAGAAGACCTCGTATCCTTCCTCAAAAGGAGAAAGACTACCTTTGCATGGAAACACGAAGATATGACTGGTATATCCAAAGATGTTATCACTCACAAACTCGGCATTGACAGATCCTTCAAACCAATCCATCAAAGGAGAAGAAAGTTTGCACCGGAAAGGAATGCCATTATCCAAGAAGAGGTAGAGAAATTGCTCCGGGCAGGTATGATTAGAGAGGTCAAGTATCCAAGATGGTTGGCCAATGTGGTTGTTGTTCAAAAGAAAAACGGAAAGTGGAGGGTATGTGTCGATTTTACCGATTTAAATAAGGCATGTCCCAAGGATCCTTTCCCATTACCCCACATTGACTCCATGGTGGATGCAACTGCGGGTCATGAACTGTTAACTTTTATGGATGCTTCATCTGGATTCCAACAAATCCAAATGGAACCATCCGATCAAGAGGATACAGCCTTCATGACTCCAACTGGTATATACTGCTATATTGCTATGCCCTTCGGACTAAGAAATGCAGGTGCAACATATCAAAGGCTGGTGAATATGATGTTCAAGGATCAGATTGGACAAACTATGGAGGTTTACATAGATGATATGGTGGTAAAATCCTTAAAAGCTGAGGATCACCTTAGAGACTTGGAGGAAGCATTCGATATCCTTGACAAATATAACATGAAACTTAATCCTTCAAAATGTCACTTTGGTGTTAAAGCAGGTAAATTCTTAGGATATATGGTGACAAAGAGAGGCATTGAAGCTAGCCCAGAACAAATTAAAGCAATAGTGAACATCAAATCTCCGGCAAATGCTAAGGATGTTCAAAGGCTAACAGGTAGGATAGCAGCCTTGAACAGATTTATATCCAAATCCTCCGAGAAGTGTAAAGAATTCTATGATATCCTAAGGAAGAACAAGAAATTTGAGTGGACGGAGAAGCATGAAAATGCTTTAAGAGCCCTCAAAGATTACCTATCCTCGGCCCCGGCTTTGATGAAACCAGAAAAAGGCGATGTGTTATCCTTGTATCTTGGAGTATCCGCAAAAGCAGTAAGTGCGGTCCTTGTTAAGGATCATCAAGGTACACAACATCCTGTCTATTATGTAAGTAAAAGTTTACTTGATGCCGAATCCAGGTACTCACACCTTGAAAAGCTTATTCTTGCATTAATTATGGCATCTACTAAGTTAAGACATTATTTTGAAACTCATGTTATCATTGTTAAAACTAATTTTCCAATTAAGAATGTCCTCAGGAAACCAGAGATGTCAGGAAGGATGGCTAAGTGGGCAGTGAAGCTGAGTGCATATGATATAAGATATGAACCTAGGACAGCCATCAAATCCCAAGCATTAGCTGACTTTGTGGCGGATTTCAGTAGTGATTTACAAGAAGAAGCTGAGCTAGAAGTCCAGCAGCTAGAAGAGACCAAGGATCCTTGGATACTCTATACTGATGGATCCTCAAATGTCAAAGGCACAGGGCTTGGAATACTACTAAAATCGCCACAGGGGGACATAATACCCCACTCTATAGCTTGTGAGTTCCAAACCACTAATAATGAGGCTGAATATGAAGCCTTAATTGCTGGTTTGCAAATTGCTAAGCATATGGGAATCAGGTATCTTGAGGTACACGTAGATTCTTTGTTAATTACAAACCACTTTAATGGATCCTATGCTGTTAAAGGTGAAAAGCTAACCAAATATTTGGAGATAGTCAAAAGTTTGGCACTCTCTTTTGTTTCCTTTAGTTTGTCACAGATACCAAGGGAAGAAAATACAGAAGCTGATGCATTGGCTAATTTAGGATCATCCTTGAAGATCCCGGAGGATATCAAGATCCCTATTATCCATATCCTGACCCCGGCTATTGAGGATCATGTGGCTATGGAAATAGGAAATGATTCTGCAATAATCCCTAGTGAGGATACTCGATCCCATTCAGGATCAGGATCATGGATCTCACCAATTATGAGATACTTACAACATGGAGAGATTCCTACAGGAGAAAACCCTAGGGCTTTCAAAACTAAGGTATCTCAATTCACAATTATAAATAGTATGTTGTATAGACGATCTCTTGCAGGACCATACTTGAGATGCATTGAGGATCCTGAAGTCCAAGAAGTTTTAAAAGACTTCCATGAAGGAGATTGTGGAAACCACACTGGGGGCAGGGCATTATTCTCAAGGATCCTGAGGACAGGATACTACTGGCCAACCATGAAGAGAGATGCTGTGGAGTATGCTAAAAGATGTGATCCTTGTCAGAGACACAGCAATATCCTTCATCAACCAGCCGAATTATTGCATCCTATATCCTCCTCTTGGCCATTTATGAGATGGGGGATGGATATAGTTGGTAAGCTCCCTAAGGCACCTGGTGGGAAAGTATTCATGTTAGCTATGACTGATTACTTCTCCAAGTGGATAGAGGCTGAAGCTTTTGCCCAAGTCAGAGAAAAGGAAGTTATATCCTTCATTAAAAGAAATATTATAACTAGATTTGGAATTCCTTCTGAGATTATATGTGATAATGGTTCCCAATTTATTGGGGGCAGAACCACTAACTTTTGTGACAGCTGGGGGATTAAGATGATAACATCAACACCAGTCCACCCACAAGCTAATGGTCAGGCAGAATCATCCAACAAGATCATCATCAACAATTTGAAGAAGAAGCTTGGATCCAAGAAAGGGAAATGGGCAGAAGAACTACCCTATGTGCTTTGGGCTGATAGAACAACCCCTAAGAATGCTACTGGTCAAACGCCATTCTCTTTGGTATTTGGGGCAGAATCAGTGATCCCAACAGAAATGGTGGTTCCAACTGCAAGAACAAGTACCCGTGATCCTAAGGAAAATGATGAGAACTTGGTTCAAGACCTGGATACTATTGAAGAAATCAGGGATCTCGCTAGGATAAGGATGGCCAGTTATCAACAAAGAATGGCTGGTGCTTACAACAAAAATGTCAGGATCAGGAGGTTTCAAGTTGGAGATATGGTATTAAGGAAAGCATTTCAGAATACCACCAATCCTGCTGATGGAAAATTGGCTCTAAAATGGGAAGGCCCTTATTTGATTGAAGCTGAAGCAGGAAAGGGGGTATATAGATTGCTAACCATGGAAGGTGATTTGCTACCAAGAGCTTGGAATGCTGTCCACTTGAAGAAATATTTCATGTGAGCAGGATCCTCATGGCATAGATGATCCTCACGATAGGGATATCCTTAAAGGATCCTCAAAGTATCAGTGATCCTTACTTAGGTAATATCCTAAACTTAAACTATTTCATTTCTTTATTTCCTCATATAAGGATAAGGATCATGTATCCTTTATCCATCTCTCACGTGAGTTTAAGTTTTGAAAGTTCAGGTATCCTTAGCATAACATTGGTTATCCACTGAAGCAATCTGTTCCTTGGGTTTAACCCCAGTTATTTGGGCTTGACCCCAGTTCCGCCTGTAGCGCACGATGATCCTGGTATAGTTCAAGGCAGTGGGACCAGTACTCGTTTTAGGGGCTGATAATTCCATTGTACTGGCTATGCTTAGGATCCTACGTATAATGGTAGACGTACCATACATCCGTTCCAAAGGTTTCTAACGTTTTCACGTTAGCTAAGGGTTCTAACGTTTTCACGTTAGCTAAGGTTTTGGCATTTTCATGTCACTAAGTTTGGATAGTCGCCAGTTAGGGCCATACTCCAGTCTACATACGATCCTTGGGCTTGTCCCCAGTTATCCTTGGGCTTGTCCCCAGTTATCCTTGGGCTTGTCCCCAGTTATCCTTGGGCTTGTCCCCAGTTGCTAACTCTTTTCTTATGTTGGCTTAGTCCCAAGTTATGCTCTATTTCAGGTTCTTGAAGATAGGCAACTAGGGATCCTTGATCCTTACTTTATTCTAAGGTTTATCTTATAGTTATCCTTATTATGGTTAGGATCCTAACTTGGACCCTCAGGTATGATCCTTAACTATTTTTAATTCTATTCATTATTTATTTGAATAACCCTTATACTTGACAACTGAACTTGTGATTCTTAAACTATATCACTTTTTAGAACTTATCGGTTATGGGATATGTGATCCTTGATCATATCCTAAACTTTTTGGATATCTTTTTTAATTTTTCAAGGCTTGATAAGTATAAACAGAATGAACATTACAACAGTTGGAAAGTAAGATATTAACAAGGATAACAACACAAGATAAGCGACAAAAGTTAAGATTTTATTTATTAACAAAAGACTAACCCTTAAAAGGTTGTCAAAATTACCTACCCGAGCATCTACCAGCAAAACGTGGCCTGTCCGCTGGGGTAGGTAAAGGGTGTCCATGATAATAAGTTCAAAAGTAGTGCAGGAATATAAAGGCGGCAGGATCACAATGGCTTCATCCCCCAAACAGAGGATCCCTCCACCAATTACAATCCTGCCTATTGTCCAAAGGATCATGCATGATCCTTAATCCTAAAACCTATTGTTCAAAGTACAAACCATTAAATTGTTCAACATCACAACCACAAAAAGCTACTACCAAATTTAAAAATTGGGCTCCGGCTACGTCTAGAAATGTCCATCATCGCCCAATCAAGCAGCCTAAACCTTTGCTGCATCACCACCTCCGGCTCCACTTGCTTCACCAGCTTCATCCTTTCTTCCAGCCTCAATTGTCAGGATCTCTTCAGCCTCCTCTTCATCACCCAATTCAGCCAGCCTTGCCTTCCATTCTTTAATTTCCCAGTTGCTTTTGTCGAAGGCAGGATCCTGAGCTTCCAAGGCCATTTGCAGCTTGGTTTTGTACATTGCTATGGTGGCAGAGACTTTGGCATCATCTGTGATCTCCTTCCTTTCATAGTCAAAATTAACCAGCACCTTGGCCATCTCCTGTTTGGTATCCTGGAGTTCCTTCCGAAGGTCAGCAAGGGCAAGATCCTTGAGCACGGCAACCTGTTGGAGGTCAGCAATCTTTTTGTCCAGCTCCTCGACATTCCCCACATAATCCTCAATTTCAGCAAATTTCTGCAAAAGAAAAAGATAAAGCAGTTCAAGATCAGGTGATCCTCTTACAAGTAGGATACCAAGGCAGAGTTGGTGATCCTTACATCATTGAAATACTCGAGGAATTGGTGGCGGATAAGGGGCAGACCCTGCAAATCCTCAGCCTCGGAGGCCTTTCTCTTCTTGATTCCCTTTCCTTTGAGGGGTGCCTTGGGGATTGAGGCTGTCGGGCTGGCAGGAACCTTTCTTTTAGAGGATTTGACAGTGGTGAGATCGGTGACACTGAACCTTGAAGCAGCTTTGGCAGATTTTCCAGCACCTACACAACCAAAACAAGATAAGTATCTTCACTTAACTTATATTTCACTATTTATATAAATTTTAAAACAAAGATACTTACTTGACATCGTAACAGAGCCTGAGGATACCTCCTGGGAGTCTTGGGTTGTTGTCTTGAAAGTTCTAGTTTCAGAATCGAGTTTCCAGAAAGCAGCAAGCCTTTCCCTGGTTGTGGGTGTTGTGAGGAGATGTGAAACAGAAATAGCTGCATGATACAAGACAAAAAGGGTTAGTGATCCTATTACAAAAACAAGACTACCTGGTGATCCTTCTCAGGATCCTCTGTCCTACCATTGGTGGACCACTCCCTTGGTAAATGCTTTCCATCTGAAATGGTATCCCTTCTTACAAAGAAGAAGCGACGTTTCCAATCTTTGTCATTCTTGGTGACTTTAAGAAGGGGATGTTCTGCACCGGGTTTTCGTTTGAACAAATAATGATGGGAACCAAAGGTAGTAAGATCATACAGTTCCGCCAATTCCGACATTCCTAAATCAACACCCTCCTGCTCAATGATCCTCTCTAGGGTATACAAAACCCTCCAAATCATTGGCATGGCTTGGATATAAGAAATGCCGGTAAGGGAAAAGAAGGATTGTGTGAATTCTGGGAAAGGATAGGTGTACCCTATGGCAAATGGAGTAACTGGAAAGGCAACCCATGTTTCTGAAACATAGTCGCTTAGGACAGTAGGATCGAAGGGTTTGAAAAAGGCATTCGCCGGAAAACGGTGACGGATGTTATCTACTTGTGCATCGTTAAAGCAACACCTCTCGTTCACTGAGTCTTTGATGATCTTTAGACTCTTCAAAGGGCTATCCTTTTTGTGATCCTTGCCCGGTGAGCTTCGGAGCAACATTCTCAAAGCGGTGGTGATAAAGAAAGAAAAACAGAGTAAGAAAGGGAGAAAGAGGAGAAAGAAATACCTGGTTGATCGTCGATTGAGAATTTAAAGGGAGTTTCTTTCGAATTTGAATGCATAATAATCCTATCTATATCTCTATTTATAATTATGATTCTGCAGGGTAGTCACTTCTGTGATGTTATGATCGTAACGGCTAGTTCTATTTTAACGGCTATATATCCGTTAGTTAGTTGCAGATAAGATCAAGAAAACATAACTCGCTAATTTTACAAATTACTCCTTATATTTTGGGGGCAATTGTTAGGGGAGGATTTTCTAACAATTAGTGATCCTTATTCGTTATCCTAATTAGTGATCCTTGCTTCTGTGACAGGTGGTGATCCTCAGAAGAGCTTCAGGATCAGGATCATGGATCACTTTAAGGATCCTCGTACTGACGATTGTTTACGTATGTTTTGTACTATCTCACAGGTATAACATGCTTGACCAAGTCTTGGCGACATTCCTGGAGAATATTCCCAAACTATTCTGCACGTGCTTGACCAAAAATGGACGTTGTGGAGAACGTGGGGGCTTGGCACAAAAGTCGGATAGTTAGTTTGGTAGTTGAATTTCTATTTTAAAAGGGGTAACGAGCTAGTAGAAAAACACTTAGTCATTTTGACAACTACACACACTCATATACTCGCACACTTGAAGCTCTTGACGAACATACATTCGTTTTCACTCACATTTACACATTTCACGATAGTGATCCTTGTACCTAGCTCGTTACTATCCGAAGTTGTAAACATTTATTCGTTTATTTGAGCTTGGTGATCGGTAGTTTTCATCACCCGGGGTTTTTTGTGCCGGAGATCAACTCTTGATCAAGGGCTTTTTCCCCGTATAAATCCTTGTGTTGTTTGTGCGATTTACATTGAAGTGATCCTTGTCATTGTTATACATTTCAAGCATCATACCCTGTAACAGAGAGTTTGGTTGCAATATCCTCAACAGATTTTTTGACCAAAACAGTAGGATAAGGAGTCCATGACACAAAAGCGCTGCATTGAGTTGACTCCTTCAACATACACAGGCAATTTTATCTCTCCCATGGTATTCCTGGCTTCTCCACTGAACCCAACAAGCACAGTGGACTTTGAAGTGATATCCATCGGGGATATATCCATTCTCTTCAATGTCTCCAGCTGAATTATGTTGACGGAGCTGCCATTATCCACCAGTATCCTGTGTACAAAGTGATTAGCAACATATAAAGTTATTACCAGAGCATCATGATGAGGATCCTGGACAGTATCCATGTCATCACTATCGAACGTGATCATTTTATCAGTCGTGAGGGTCGATATCCTGGTTGGCTTATTCCCCCTTTCGGCCTTAGCCTCCTCTTCATGTCTTTTGGCTGCAGAATAAGAAGTTCCGCAGATATCGGACCCTCCTGAGATAAAGTTAATTATCTTGGCGTCGGCGGGAGGTGATGCTGCTCGTTCAGGATCCTTCTCAATATCCTGACCCTTATTCTTCTTTCTGCCCAGAAGATCCTTCAGATATCCTTTGCTTAGTAGGTAGCTTATTTCTTTCCTCAGGGCAATGCAATCCTCAGTAACATGTCCGAAATCCTCATGGAAGGCACACCATTTGGACTTATCCTTCCAATCAACTTTTTGTTGATTCTTCCGAGGCCACCTGGCTTTATCTACCAAACCCTGCATAGCATACATTAGTTCAGGTATATTAACAGAAAAACAATATTCTGACAATTCAGGATACTCCTCAGGATCCTCATTTTCAACAGCGTTCACTTTTTTACTATCATTCCTGTCATATGGCTTAGAACGATATGGTTTGTATGAGGATTCTGACTTCCTGTTAGTTGGTTCATATGTTGAGGATGCATTCATCCTCTCTTGCATTTTCTTATCATCCTCCAGCCTGATATATCTCAAGGCCCTGTTTCGAGCTTTGTCCAAGTTCCTGCAAGGATTCATCACAAGATCCTGATAAAACTGGGAATCCTTTTGTAGTCCCATCTTGAATGCTTGGACTGCTGTAGCAACATCAAGGTGTGGGATATCCAAGGATTCCCTGCTGAATTTGTTCACATAATCCCTTAGGGATTCTTGAGGCCCCTGTGTTATCCTGTAGAGGTCACTTGTTAGTTTTTCAAAGCTTCTACTACAAGAAAACTGACTATTAAACAAATTAACTAAATGAGCAAATGATGTAATTGAATAAGGTGGAACATTTAGAAGCCATTTCAAGGCTGATCCTGTTAGAGTAGAGCCGAAGCCCTTGCACAAGCATGCTTCCTTAAGTTCTGGCGGGATAGGGTTAATCTCCATCCTCTCCCTATACTGGGAAATATGCTCCTCAGGATCCGTCGTCCCATCATACAGCTTCATGTTAGGAGTCTGGAATCTCTTTGGGATTTCTGCATCACAAATGGGGTGAGCAAAGCGGGATATGTTGTGACTATCCCGGGATACTTCCGGTATAGGCTGCACTATTCTAGGCACACTTGATATCATATCCTTCAACTTTTGAAGCTCTCTGGTTATCGCTGATGTCACGCCTGCATCCTGCAATGATCCAAGATTATTAGTAACAGGGATACTGGTGTTAACAGACAAGTTACCAGCTTGGTGATTCTGGCCATATCCTGGAGCACATCCTGGAGCATATCCTGGATTTCTCACAGTTGACACCCTGACCGAAGAAGGTATCTCAGGAATATGACTCTGGGAATGGCTAGGCACAATATTCCCCCTGTTATCCTCAGCATATACTGCAGAACTGAAGTTTAAAGCTCTTGGCTGCAAGGGAGTGACAGTATCCTCAGCGGGCCTGCTTGAGCTGGATTTCAAGAGTTGTATCTCTCTTATCAGCATTTGGTTGGTCTCCTGCTACTGCCTCATTTGTTCCTGTACACTACTAAATAGAGTTATAATTTCTTCATTAGAGGCCAAAACAGGACCAGATCCCTGAATATTTTGAGTGGGAATAACATCCCGAGCCACATGAATTTCAGTTCCTTGTGAAGAGGCTTGCGTTCTCGGAGGAGGTGGTGGAAGCATCGAACCAATTGTTGCAGAGGTTGTAGCAGACACGGTGGAAGAGATCATGTTTGATCTCGAGGCCATTGAAAATAGTGTAGCAAAAAGTTTTAAAAAATAGAAAACCAAGTAATGATTTTGCAAAAGCTTCTAGTAGAAATAGCACCACTTGTCCCACGGTGGGCGCCAAATTATTTTGGTAAAAAATTACCGAAGCAATTAAGTGATCAAATTAGTTTTGTGAGGTAGTGTGCTAGTAATACTTTGTGAAAAAATATGTTGCCTTGTTAGTTTACAAAAACAGTTTCAGGATATAGTCCGAGAATATCAGACTATATCAATAATCAAACAATGAGCAAATATGTAAAGGTTGACACGTAATGTACGAGGAAAGCCCTTGATCAATCTAGATCTCCGGCATAAAACCTCGGGAGCTGACAATCGTCGGCTACCTTGTTCTTCTTATTGCTTGAATAACAGGATACAATGCAGGATATGATACGGATCAACTAAGTGTTACAATGCGATTCGAGTATAAGTGTGAGTGTTTGTGAGTGGTTACAGGTGGTAGAGAGCAAGAGTGTACGAGAAATTGTGTGTGTGAAAGTTGTGTCTACCTTTGATCCGATCACCCCTTTATATAGTAAAAGGAAATAACTAACTATGCTAAAAATCCGGGATATTATGCTAAAAATCCGGGATACTGAGATTATTTCCTTTCTGAACGTTGCCAGCCTGTTTCAACTCGTTTTCCACGCGCATACCAACTATAACTCCGGGATTTAAGCTTCCATAACCGTTACAACATTAATATCTTTGACCAATCTTCGTAACTTTCCATAAAACATTCCAATCTTCAATGCTGACCGTTACAAGAGCTATTTTTCCGCCATGAATGTCCTTATCCTAACCAATTTGAGCGGGTCTTCAGGATGACTTGGTTTTCATGAACGTTAGTCCCTTGTAGCCAACGTTTACAAGCAAATTGTTAGTAATAGTCAGGATACTGCCTCAGGATGTTACCAATATCCTGGTCTGGTATCCTGATCCGGTATCCTGATCATATACAACTAATAAAAAATCAAGATACAAAGTCAGGATATGGGCTCAGAATTTCACCCATAACATCAACAAACTTCTAAAATTTGTCAGTTTCAGCGAAACGAATCAGAAACTGGCTCTTTTAACAATATAAGCATCCAAATCCCTCACAGTTTATCATCCAAGTCCAAACTAATGACCTTGAAGATATCACAAACTGTTTTTTATTTTTGTTTAAAAAATTCAAGTTTCAAATTAATGAACTTGTTTTATTTTCAGACACAGAATCAACTTACTCAGATTTTGAAACTCAGCACTCAGACATCGGTTGTCGAAAATAAAGCATAAATCAAAATCTTTTTGTGATTTTCTGAAATGTAAAGCAGTAAAGAAATATGTACAAACATATTTACAGATAATATTTTTTGTTTGAGTTTGCGTCGGAGGATCATATCAGTTTCTGACAAGTCACAAGTATCACTGAGCTTAGTTACACATTAAGAATTAAACAATTCACTTAGATTGTCGATATACTGATCCACTTAAATTTTCATACAAACTTCAACTGATTCAGGATACGAATTAGGTGTTTTAAGAACTTAAACTCATTCATGTGTCCCACCTCTTGAATATACTCCCGTATCCAGATCCCAATATTCAGTCTTACAGGTGAGTATACCTAGATGATATCTGTAAGGGGTTAAATTGCGAAGAACCGTGAGAGCTCAGGTCAGAACTTCTGTTCAGCAGAGAGATGACGGCTTCGACTTTTGGTGTGTCCCCTTTAGAGGATCTTTTTTTACAACAGCACATGATTTACATATTTTTTCAATGTTTCATCATTTTTTATGGTGAGGGTGTGATTTTATTTCAAGCAAGCAGAAAGTATTATACGGGGACTATGCCATTGCTTCCGCATTATCAGAAGTCCCGGGATAATACCCCAGATATCACTAAGCATAAAGACCTAGTATCTCAGAAAAATGGGTCCTTCAAACGAGATTTCAGGGGTTACCTATATATCCAAGTAGTGTTCCCCACGAAATAAGCAAGTTTGAATTTATGTTTATATCCCGAAAAAGTTTACTAAATGTATAAAAACCTATCGGCATATCATCAGTGAGACTGTTTAACGCTATAAAAACATTACATTTCTTTAGCATACTGTAACTGTCTACTGATGTACTATCATTTCCTCTTTTTACACAAAAACTCAATTTTCGAATTTTATCATGTTTTTGTCTTTTTCAAATTTTCAAATGTTTTTGGATTTTCTAACAATAATACTCCCCCTAAAATGCAAAATCATTTAAAGAAAATTTAACAACCAACACTGATAGCTTAGTCTCGCCATCCATTTTCAGCTAACTGTGTATCGAATTGCACAAAAAAAATAGTAAATACCCCCATGATTTACAACACATTGATATTTTACAGTTTGAAAACCGTTTTTCAATCTTGTGAAATTAATCATGTTTGTTCAACTGTGAGGGTTTCGGCATATTCAAGTAACATTTTTTTTTATGTACAGAAAACAAACAAACTCCCTGTTCAACCAAACCAGGGGTCCAACAGCCTTCTCCTCCGGTGCCAGGCTGCTCCAACATCCATTATCACAATCTTCAGTTGTCTTGAGCACCTGCACATTCAAACTTCTTGATTACTTGAACAATTTAGCCCAGGTCTGTTTGACCTTAGGCATTTCAACACAATATGTTTCATTCAATTTCGGAAAATCTTTGTCATTCTGAACAAAAATATTTTCAATTTTAACTTCAATTTTCTCATCTTTTACCGAAGACTCTTGTTTCTTAACACTCCATGTTTGTCCTTTCGGAGTACCTCTTTTGTAAAAATGTGAATCTTTTTGAACATTTTGACTTTGAACAACAACTTTTGGTTTCCAAAACTCTTGAGGTTTTGTCATATCAACTGTTGTTTTCCAACTTTGAGTTGTTCGGACTCTGGGTGTGTGAGAATTCCAGGTCTGTCTAGTCTCAAACCTATTTGGGTTTGATTTCCAAGTTTGGTTCGAAACAAACTCGTTTGTGTTGTATCTCCAAGTTTGTTTGGAATCAAATCTAGTTGACCTGTGTTTCACATCCTCAGATTTCTGTTTCTCAACATTTTCAGACTTCTTTTTGTCAACATCCACAGATTTCAGATTCGGACACTTTCATGTAAGATGTCCTATTTGATCACATTTAAAACATGTTCTTTTTGAAACATCTTTGACCTGTGGTTGTTGCTTTTTCTTTTGAGAGAAAAACTTTTCATTAGACTGTTGTCTAAATTTGAATTTTTCCTCTTCTTCAAAACTTTTTCCTTGAACAAAACTCATTTTTGCCTGATAATTCGGCGTTTCATTTCTTTTCCAATTCTGTTTCTTTTTATAACCCAACCCAGCCTTCATGTTTTTCTTTTTGTAACCAGGTTTGTTATAAAAAGTTTTCTGACACTTACCTGCAAACTTTGGAATCTCAGATTTTTCAATCTCAACCATTTTGAAAACTTTTTCAATCTTTTCTGAAATCACATTCTGAATCGGGAATACAACATCTAAGAATAATTTGTCCGGTCCAATCATGGTATAAACCAATCCTTTTGAATCATCATTCAAATTTTTCTCGGATTTTGAATTTTTTAGATATTCATCATGAAAATTTCCTTCATTTTCATCTTGTGATTCAGATTTACATGTTTTGATAGACTGTTCTACTAAAACACTTTCAACAACTTTACCAACCACCTCTGAATCACTGATATCATCAGATTTGGTATAAATCACATCGATGTTGTCGGGTAACTAGTCAACCATGTTTATTGCTTTTTCCACTTTCTCGCCATCATAGAATGTATAATTATTCTCCAACGGTGGTGGAACTTGATGGTATTCAGACCCAACTCCCTTTATGTTATTTTCTGACTCTTTTCCATCGGGTGTGATGTTGAAAATATGTTCCGGAATATATGACGATGAATGGTAACTTTGCAATTTATTGACCAACTTTTCTTTATCTGCCAATTCTTGTTTAAGCTTAGCAACATCATTAATATACTGATTTAAAACTCTGTGTTTATCTTCAAATCTAGCTTCAAGAAATTTAGTGTTTCTCTGACATGCACACAATCTATCATCTAGACTTTTGACTTTACTTTTTAAAACGTCATATGCTTCTTTTACAGTATGATATGATAATTTCATTCCATCATATTCCTTTTGCAGCTCTTGGATTTTGTTATCTTTTGGAACACATTCGTTGCAAACAGCTGAACATTTTTCTTTCAATGTTTTATTTTCTTTTTCAAAATCATCACATTTTTGTTTTAACTTTTCATTTTCTTGTTTCAAAAACTTTTCATTTTCAAACATTTCATGACATTTATCTTTGAAAATGTTTTCTATTTTAGTGAATTCTATATCTCTTATTTTAAACTTTTCATCTTTTTCAGTACAAGCACTGCATGTTTCCATGCATTTCTTGCACTGTTGTTCAGCTTCATTATCAATTTTATCAGAAGTATCAGTTTGAGTAGTTACCTCAGTGATTGGCACTGTGGTTTCTCTTGCTTATGAACTCTGAACTTCATTAAACTCCAATTATTTCTCTTCAACAGCTTTCTCAAATTTCTCATCAACTTTCTTCACTTCATTCACCAATTTCTCACTCTCATTCACAATCTCTTCAACTGTCTTCTTCTTCTTTTCCAGACTAGCAAATATCACCTTTCGAATGCCTTCTTCAACCTGCTCTTTATACCTTGGAATCTCTCTAAGGCCTTTGCACCACACACTTATAGTAGGTATAGCTGCAACTAACGCTTCAAGGTCAACCTTCTTCAGATCAACCATCGGGTTTCCCTGGGGATCAACATAGCATTTCTTTTCTTTGTTCCACCTGCCTGCTAGTGTTGCTTCTTTGTAAGCATCATACACATCATCCAATCTAAGACGAGCATGTCTTTCTTCACGAGTTAATCTTATTTCAGCAACCATTGCTTTACCACCTTCAACACCTTTATCGTGTTGACTCCAGTCATATCCTTCATCATGATGGATTATGATTCTGGGTTCTTCTGACTCATCAAAGTATTTATCCCAATCGAAGTTTTTAAGGACAAATTGTTTAAATCCTTCATAATCATCATCTAAACTATCTTCACTTTGATCACGCAGTGACAAAACAGCTCTCTTCTCTTTAGAAGATCCTTCATCAATTTGCTTTCTGGTTGGCTGCTCGTTATTCTTGTGATAGATAGCCTTTTTGTAATAATCCTCATAAAAAGGATTCACACTTTCACCAGCTCTGTTGCTTGTACATTCTCTTTTGAAGTGCCCCTTTTGTTTACACTTGAAACAAGTGACTTTGTTCTTGTCAAAACCTAACTTCATTTCTGGACCATCCAAACATCTTTTGCCAGTAATCTCCATGAATCTTTGAGCTCTTCGAATGACGCTCGCCATGCACCAACGAATATCCATGAGTTCCATTTCTTCAGGATCCACTTGATCATAATCCTCTTTTGTCATTTTTGGATTTTTGATCTTTCCTGCAATTAAACCTTCATACGATACCAGAATAGAAGCTAAAATCTCATGTGTTGTTGAGCAAACTCATTGTTCAAAAGTGGAGAATTTTTCCAATCAAAATTTGAATCTGATTTTGACAATCCAGATGCAGATGAGGAGTGATATCCTGGATCATAACTTGAAGACGTGTTCTTTGATGAATCACCGTTCTTTTCTGCACTGAAACCAGTTCTGATCCTTGGAGATTCAATGTTTTGTAGCATCCCTCTGCGATAGTACAAGCCAACATTCTGTTGATAATTCGAACTAGACACCTTGTTTTGTTTTTCAATCAATAGATCATGTCCCTCTATTTTTTCAATTAGAGTGTCTAACGTCATCGTATCAAATTTATCATCATTTTTTAACACTATCACATAAGTTTTCCAATCTTCTTCATGTGGTAATGCCTCAACTAGTTTATCCATCATTTCTTCTCTCCCTTTGTGGATTCCAAACCTTTCCATTTCAATCTTCAGATGACAGAATCGTTCTATCATTTGACGAACTGTTTCATTCTTCATGCAGCTAAACAAGTCAAACTCTTTCTTTAACAGTGATATTTTGTTTTTCTTGATATCTTTCCCACCTTCAGCTTTCAACTTTAACGCTTCCCAAATTGACTTAGAAGTTTCACCATACTGAAGTAATGAGAAAATATCCTCTCTGATTGATTGTTGAAGTAAAGTTTTCATTCTCAGTTTAGCTGAATGTTCCTTTTTATCATCTGCTGTAAAATATTTAAGTGTGATCAATTCATGTTTTTCATTTCTTGGTTTTTCATATCCGATGGTCAAATAAACCCAGCTATCATATGCATAAGCTTGCACCCAGTTTTCAAATCTTTCATACCACCAGTGATAATCTTCGATATTCATGAGTGTTGGTGGTCTCTGATGATTTCCGTACACTTTATCATGATTCAAACTCTCCGATATCACTTTTGTAGCTTTATTTGGAGTTATTGGAGTATCTTCTGACGTAAACGCATTATAAAACGTGTTATAAAACTCTTCACCAAAATCCGACATCTTTGCAATGCTTCTTGAATAACCTGGAGACAAAAAAAATCAAACAAACACAATCAGTTTAAACAATATCAAATAACTTGAAATAAACTGACACTTGGTTGACGTGAAATGATCTTGACGCGAAATGTCCACTTTCAAACGAAATTGTAATCTTCAAACGAAACCACTTGTTCAAGCGAAATCACTTTAGTGACAACTTCAAACGAAATTACTTGATTAGCGACTTCAAACGAAATCAAACTTGACTTTCAAATGAGATTACTTTGAATGATACTTCAAACGAAATCAGTTGACTGACAATCTCAAACGAAATTACGGTTTCAAACGAGATCACCCAACTTCTCAAACGAAATACCAGACTTCAAGCGAAATTAACCAGATATTTCAAATGAGATTACTGATTCAAACGAGATCAAGTGCTAGTTTCAAACGAAATTACGAAGCTCATTCAAACAAAATTAGGTTTTTGTCCCATTTTTGTCACTTTTACTTCGAATTTTGATCTAAAACTCTCAAGGGTTTGTTAAAACACTGTTTCACATAAGATGTGTGAAATTCAATCCATTTTATCCGTAAAATCTTGTCCAATTTGAAAAAGAAGGTGTAGAAGTTAGAAAAACAATGAAATCAAGCTGAACTCTTCTTCCTTAGCTCTGATACCACTTGTAGGATCGTTGTACGACCTGAATGAGTCGATCAGAAGAGTTGTTTATCCGAATCAAAGGCGGAATCAATGACACGGACGCTCGATGTAATTATAAATGTCTCTTGTATTAATCTGATAGAATTACAGCACCTGGAGACAATCTGGCAGCACTTCGTTACCAGATCACACACACTAATTCCGTTACAAATGAACAAACCAAGTGCCATATATATACTACTAGTGATTTCGTTTAAAATGGTCAAGACACCTTCAAACGAAATTGAGATGGTTTGGGCATGTGAAGAGGAGGCCATAGACGGCAACGGTTAGAGTAGTAGACACCCTTTGTGTGGAGGGTAGGAGGAGTAGAGGAAGGCCCAAACTGACTTGGGAGGAGTGGATTAGACAAGATTTGCTAGAGTTGCACCTTTCTGAGGACATGGTCCAGGATAGGAGTTCGTGGAGACGTAGGATTAAGGTTAAAGATTTTTAGGAGAGAGTAATGAGGTGTCTGAGATTTTTGGGCTAGGGGATAATATTTTCTACTTTTCGGGTGGACCTTACATGTGTTTATCATCTTGTGTGTATGTGTGTGTGTGTGTGTATATATATTTATAATGCTTTAGGGGCTATAGTTGTGTCTATTCTACTATATTAGTCGGTTACCACTTATTCTGTGACTAGTGGATTTCTATTGCTATATCTGTAGTTTGCATTGCTTGCTTGATGTTTGGTTTCGAGCCGGGGGTCTTTTTGGAAGCAGCCTCTTTATCCATATGGATAGAGGTAAGGTTTGTCTACATCCTACCTGTGACACCCCAGGAAAACCAGGAAAACCATGCAACTTAACTAGCTTCCTCAGTGAGTACGTGCTAAATTTCGGGACGAAATTTCTTTCAACTTGGGGATAATGTGACAACTCGTATTTCCAAACCGATCTTTGTACTTTGATGTAACGTATGTGTGCGATATGTGACTTTTATGAAAGTGAATGTTTATGTGAATGCTATGTTATTACGTGCTTGTGTATGTATGTATGTTATAAGCGCACAACACACACTCGACCGCACAAGCCATTTGGGCTACATCTTTTGTTCGGATCAATTGGGCAGCCCAAGTGGGGGGGTTCGGCCCACTCTCTTTTATTTCGCATACCACTTAGGAGATAGGGTTATCACTCACAACTTGCAACACACACAAACCCTAGTGCTCTCCTCTCTCTCTCTCTCTCTCACGAACTTGGAGGCAGCCACATACATCATCGAAGTTCATAGTGTTCGGACCAATTCTCGTTCCCATTCTATTCGGTTAGTATGTTAACTATTGTTTGATAGTTTTATGATGTGTGTTACATATGCTCGATATGATTGATGATGTATTGTTATGATTGTTTTGAATAATATGTGATTAAGCATAGATGAATGTAATCGATCATATTTGTATTTGATTCGAATCCGAAGAGTTGAGTATAGTGTTCATGAAATCGGCTTTTACATATGTGTGTTAGATATTGTTCATATGAATCGGATATATGTATGATAATGGTAATCGATTATCATGTCTTGCTTTCGAGATTGATTGCATAATGAGTTAAGGATATCTTGTGATTGATTGTGATTTAAATTATTGATTGTCGATGTACATGTAATCGGTTTGCATATGCGTATGAGATAATATTCATGTTAATCGGATTGCATGTTCTTGTTTTAAGAATTTAAATGTTGTTAATCGACTACATGTATGATGATATCAGATTTGTTAAAGGGTCGATAATGAGTGTTATGTGATGATTGGAAATCCATAGATGGATATGGTCAAGTATGATGATTATTGTTCATGTCTAATTGTGTTAGAGTTCATAAGAAATGTTGAGATAAAAGCCTTGTTTGATCGATATAGGGTTTGAGTAGAATTGTTAATTCTGTTGATTGAAATTATGCAAATAAGGAAACTATTATCTGGGTCAAACGAATTTAATTGGGATTGGTAAACTATTGCATGAAAGTAGGAAAAATTGTTGATCACACAAGTCTCTTGATCGTACAAGTGACTTCAGTCGCACAAGACCTTCTGGTCGCACAAAGAGTCCCTTCGCACAAGGCTGTTATAGTCGCACAAGCTGTATGTTTAGTAAACTGGTTGGGCCGGGTATACGTGTTGGGCCAGGCCTGATCGCACAACTCAATTGGGTCGCACAAGAAGTTATTGGACCGCACAAGTTGAATTGTTGTTTAACTGTTGGGCCTCAAAGCCCAAATCCAGTCGCACAATCCCCTCGGACCGCACAAGACTTGTGTTGTTTAGTTTGGGCCGTTACATGATAGGAATGATATGCTGTTTGTTGGGCCGGGTGTATTATTGAATCGCACAAGACATGTTGTTAGAACTGTGTTCATGGTTATAGTTTTATTGGGTATTTTGGTTTGGGCCGGGTATAGTGGGCTCCAACATAAGACTCGCACAAGGCCATTAAGCTTGTGCGAGCCCAATCTCTTAATTACATCAGTTGAATACGATCTAACTGTTAAACGTAATGATATGTATTGCCATGATCCGTATGTGTTTCTTATGTGCTATCTATGTGATGCTTGTATGCACTACTTGAAACCAAAACCTGACTTGTATTGGTAACCATGTTAGGACGTGGTTGACCACTAGCTGCTAGACTTGACCTTTCTGTGTAATCTGTCGAGCAAACCAAGGTGAGTTCACACTAGCCAAGGCATGGGATTCCCAGGGGTTGGGAATGGGATTGAATAACTACTCATACAACTATTACTGTTAAACTAATTATTAATGTCCTCGGTTGAAGGGCACGTACATAAAACCTACGTACAGTTATACATACTACTGTCCTCGGATTGAAGGGCACGTACGTAAAGCCTACGTACACGATCTTAAGACCATCACCTCTATCAAAGGAAGTCCCTCAATTATCGACTTAATCGCCGAGGCCTAGGGCGAGCGGGTCATTAGTTAATAGCGCTATTAGGTTTAACAAACCTCACACCGTGCCAGTCAGACGGGCGTGTACTAATGGACTATGGGCAAAGGGTCAATGATGATAGACATTGACTTAGGGCACATATTATATTTTCGTAGCAGTCGATACGCGTGGTCTTGTAACACATGGGAAGCCCCCACTAACCATCGCACGCATGCCTGGACTGGCAGCAAGAATTAACGCGATACATGGTTTACAATACGAATACATACGATTTATGAAATGAATACGTTAACCAAACAACCAACTGTGAACTCGCTCAACTTTGTTGTTGATTCGTTGCTACATGCCTTGCAGGTCATTAGGTACCCATGGAGCTTGCACAGGGAGGAACGGTCGTTGTGGGACATGGCGATGTGTGCCATGCTTTAGACTTTATCTTATTTCATATTTAATATTTGCTATGGGTTTTACAAATTATGCTTCCGCTAAACACTTAACTATGCTTTGGTTTTGAACACCTTTCATATTGGTTTGTTGAATTATGTTTACTTATCTACTTGTTCAATATGATTGGTGGCTTGATCCTGGTCAGTCACGCCTCCAAGCGGTGATACTCCGCGTGTGGATTTTGGGGGTGTGACACTACCCTCCCCAGACCACACCAATAGCTTTGTTATTTGTGGGACTTGCTGGGTATTGTTGTTGTTGTTGTTGTACACCTTCAAACGAAATTAACTAGGTTAATTTCGTTTGAACTTGTCTTTGACACATTCAAGCGAAATTACAAGCTAATCCACTTAAATCAGTTTCTAGCAACTCGAGCACTGATTATTCTATCCTATCTCATTACATGACTTGATACAAGATGAAGTCAATAGACATAGTGCACTAACAAACATAAACATTGGGGGTTAATTCGACCGTGTCCTGGATATCCTCGGCTCATTTCGTTTGTAAATGGCCACGACCTATGCACGGGGTGTAGGCATACACCTGACAGATGCAAATGCTAAAATTATAAACCCACATGTTGGGGATAACTCCTTTGTGGGTTCTATAAGTGGTGAGTCGGTTAATCACGACCGGCTTTCAACAGGCCCCAATTGTAAGACAAACATGTAAATCTGTATACAAGATTATTTTTAAATAATTGTCCCAAGTTATAAAGGATTTGTGACATGTGCACTTAAATCAATTTTCATAAATGTTTTCAAAAGAGTCAGTTAATTGTATTTACCAGTGTAAACTGACGTATTTTCTTAAAGACTGATTGACAGATACCTCTCGTAATAGGCTGGAGCTATTAGGTGTCATAAGAGGATCTTGCAAATCCATAGATACCTGAAGTCTGTTATTTTGTTTCTTTGTATTTATTTATGATCCGCCTGTGGATCTTATTACATTCCAGTCTGTATATTCTTTCACTCGGACACTCAGACATTATGGTTTGTAATAGTTTATTCACCAAGCCTTCCGTTGTGCTATTATATTGTGTGTATTGACTATGATGATATCAACTACGTCACGATACTCCCCATCGGGCCAACCGGTATTACGTGGAAATATTGGGGTGTGACAGGTTGGTATCAGAGCCAACATTGAGTGAATTAAACACTAACCTTTTATGTTTAATCTCAATGACACAATAAGCACATTCCTTAGACTTCAGAGTCTAGGCTAATGACCTAGGATTTATTCTTAACTTTCCTTTTATTGTTTATATTACATTTACTTGTTTTGACAGGTTAACTTCTTGGAAAATGCCACCACGAGTGAGAGCCAAAGGAAAGGGACCAATGCGAGGAGGGCCATCAGGACACGCGGGACCCTCCCACCGACGTACCCCATCCGATTCACTCTCTGGCTCTGACTCACGGGACCATTGGAGTCATAGCTTCGAGCCAGCAAGGCATTCTGTATCACTAGGATCCTCACAATTCGACCCTCCATACTTTGGGTTACCAATTCCTGTTGAACCCCAACATTCCCATCATTCACAGGGATCACATCACTCGAACCAATCACACCACTCCTTTAACTCTCATCCTTTTCATCACTCGGATTCTACCTACTCTCCAGCTCAGTTTAATCCCAATGAATACGTCAACGACTTTTTGGGTTTCAATCCTCTTGGACCCGAGGATCATTTCTCTCAGGAGATGGAAATGGACGACGACCCGGACCCTGAAATGCAAACCGGAACACCGGGCCACCCTATTAGCATATCGAGCGGTTCTCCCTATCAAGGATCGCCGTACCGAGGGCCTGATTCGTATGCTGAGAGAATGGCTCAGTATGATTGGTTCTTTACCCCTTCATACCATACCTCTCCTGCCCAACCTCCTTTGGTTGAACCACAGCTTCAAGCTGTTACCCCACCACCTTTACCAGTTGAGGAACCACCTCAACCGCCTCCCGAGCCACCAAGGCGAAGGAGAAATGCTAGAATGTCTGTACATGGGGGACCACAGTTCGCATCTCCTCATGGTTCAAGTTCTTACCCTCCTATTCCCGAGGACCCCCAAGTGGGTGGACCCTCACACACGGTGCCGGAAGTCAACCCTCCACCGGTTTCTCATGCACCACCGCAGCCGCCATTGGGTTTCGACAACCCGGTCCTGACATACCCAGGTTCATCTGGGTATAATCCGTCTAGATACCCATCAGATTATGGAAACCATGATCCATACCTTACAGCTGCTCAGTACAATGCACTTTATCCTTCTTCATACCCACCAGTTTACCCAACTGGATATTCGGTGCAGGGATACCAATACCCACCTTACCAGCAACCTCCTCCTCACCAACAGGAACAAACTCAGTAGATTTTACAGAGGTTAGACCGGGTTGAACGTGAAGCCAATGAAACTAAGAAGAAGCACAATGGTTTTCTAAAAGGTCTTGCGAACCTTATTAAAGGCAAGAAGAAGTAGGAAGTTGTTGTATTATTTTGTATTGTCTTTCAATAAGTCCCTGCGGGGACATTATTTTATTTTCAAGTACCAAGTCCCTGCGTGGACTTACTTTCTATTTCTGTAGCCCCTGCGTGGGCAGTGTGTTGTTTTCAAGTCCCGTTTAGGGCATCCTTGTACTAGTTTCGTGATTCAATAAAGTTATTTTCGATTTTTGAATATGTATTTTTATTACATCATACTATATCATTTCAAATTTGATTGATCTGCCAAAGAAATTCTTAGAGGTATAACCTAGCCAAAATATTAAATGGCTATGATGGTACAACCTTTTTAAGATAATAACTCTCTCTTAACATCTGGAAATATGTTAACATTCCTGGCTGTGCGGTACGAGAAACCACACAAGCTTCCAAATGTACTTGGGTCCTTCCAAGTCACTTATATATAGCCTATATGATCAATGTAAATCATGGCTAATAAACATCAATGAGATGTATACACCAAAACATCCATTTGAGATGTATGCTTATAAGCAAAGGTGTAATAATGACAATGAAAGTTTTATTTTATAGACTTCTTGTCAAAAAGGCGATGAACTTTGTTCGACCCTTAAAGAAATCACTGATCCAAGAGATCAATGATCATAATCGTCCTTGTGACAAGGCTTTTGTTCCATCTAAATGTCCTTCGAGACGAGCCTTGTGCTATATGAATATGTCTCTCATGACATTGACAGTTGTGATTTATATCCCCTGTCTAATAAATATAAAGGATTATATCCTATTAATTGTTTGTTATGGTTCTGTTATAACCTAGACAAATCATGATTAAATGATTTTTATTTTAAATGGTCTATACGGTTTAATAATACCATGACCATCTAATCATCAATGCGATGATCCATTATGTAATTTAAGTATATCATTATTGTTTAATATAGTACACGAATTATGGCTGGCTCTGACGAAGCAAACAGTCATCCCGTGGGAGACAACAACAATACTAGGATCAATATCACTGTTGCTGAATTGCAAGCAATGATAACCACATCAGTAGCTCAGGCTGTGGATGATAAGTTTAAGGATCCGAGTAATGTTCGGTCCAAAACTCATTCAAAGTCCCATTCTCATTCGCATACACAGAAGAAGAGTGAGTCCCAACACTCGTCAAATCAAAAAAGTGAACCACGGAGGCAAGTTGTCCTCAAACCGACTCCCAGGTACACCAAGGGTTGTACCTCTAAATACTTTGTCTCCTGTAAACCGAGGGATTTCACAGGAGAAAAGGGAGCGATAGACTGTACGAAGTGGTTAGATGAAATGGAGACTGTGATAGACATCAGTGGGTGTGCTAAAGAAGAAATAGTGAAGTTTGTGTCTCAATCTTTCAAGGGCGATGCCCTTACATGGTGGAAGGCATTAGTGCAAGCCACTGGAAAGGTTCCTTTGTACAACCTTTCATGGAACAAGTTTGTTGATTTGGTGAAGGACACTTATTATCCTCAACATGAGGTTGAAAGGATAGAGACTGATTTCCTTACCCTAGTAATGAAGGACCTAGATTGTAGATCCTATGTAACTAGCTTCAACTCGATGTCGAGGCTTGTACCATATTTAGTCACCCCTGAACCCAAACGCATTGTGCATTTCATCGGTGGTTTGGCCCCTGAAGTGAAAGGGAATGTTAAGGCTTCTAAGCCAGCCACATATAGATCTGCTGTGGATCTATCTTTGTCCCTCACTCTTGATGTCGTGAGGAGTAGGGCAAAGAAAGCTACCGATGATGGAAAGAGGAAGAGGGAGGAAGACAAGTCTCCTCTGTCAAACAAGAAGAGTAAAGGAAACTTTAATTTCAAGAAGGGGCAGTCAAATGACAAGCCCAGATGCAAAACCTGCAACAAAAGGCATTTTGGAAAGTGCAACCAGGACCTATAAGCCAAACCATGTGGGATCTGCAGAAAGAAAGGGCACAAATCTGTAGAGTGCCGGAACATTAAGGATGCAACCTGTTACGGTTGCAATGAAAAGGGGCACATCAAGACCAATTGCCCCAAGAATGCTAAGAAGCCCGAGGAGGCAAAGAAAACCAATGCAAGGGTCTTCCAAATGAATGCTAGGGAGGCGGTGAACGACGAGAATGTCATAACAGGTACCTTCCTCATTAATAATAATTATGCTAGAGTCTTATTTGATTCAGGTACTGATAAGTCTTTTGTAGACCATTAGTTTTGTAAGTCACTGAATTTGCCTATTAAGACTCTAGACATAAAATATGAGGTAGAACTTACCGATGGTACCTTAGAAACAGCTTCAACTCTTCTTGATGGATGCTTTATATCCATCAAGAATCATTCTATCCCGCTATCCCTCTTGCCAATGAAATTGGCTGGGTTTGATATAGTTTTGGGCATGGATTGGTTGTCGCATAACCAAGCCCAAATTGCCTGTGATAAAAAGCTAGTTATTATCAAAACCCCTTCTGGTGAATCCGTCACCATTCAAGGAGATACACAGTATGGGTTGCCCAACAATGTGTCTATTCTCAAGGTATCAAAGTGTTTAAAGAGCGGATGTGTCATCTACATGGCACATGTGACTGTGAATGATCCGAAGCCTAAGATTGAAGACATCCCAATCATCTCTGAGTATCCTGATGTCTTTCCTGACAAGTTACCCGGACTACCTCCTGAGAGGCAGGTAGAGTTCAGGATAGACATTCTACCAGGAGCTGCACCTATTGCACGAGCTCCTTATCGTCTAGCACCTACTGAAATGAAAGAGCTCAGGACTCAATTAGATGACTTACTGGAAAAGGGTTTTATACAACCTAGCTCTTCGCCTTGGGGAGCTCCAATATTATTTGTGAAAAAGAAGGATGGATCAATGCGCTTATGCATTGATTATCGTGAACTAAATAAGGTAACGATCAAGAATCGTTATCCCTTACCTAGGATCGACGACTTATTTGATCAGCTCCAAGGAGCGAGCTTCTTCTCGAAGACTGATTTGAGATATGGGTATCATCAACTCAAAGTTAGGACTGAAGATGTGCCTAAGACGGCATTCAGAATGCTATATGGACATTACGAGTTTTTAGTGATGCCTTTTGGGCTCACTAATGCACCAGCAGCATTCATGGACCTCATGAATAGAGTCTGCAAACCATACTTAGATAAGTTTGTCATCGTCTTCATAGATGACATACTTATCTACTCTCGTAATCAAGATGATCATGAGAAGCACCTTCGATGCATCTTAGGATTACTTCAAAAAGAAAAATTGTACGCTAAGTTTTCTAAATGTGAATTATGGCTTCGTGAAGTCCAATTCCTTGGACATGTTGTCAGTGAGCGAGGTATCCAAGTAGATCCCGCTAAGGTAGAAGCCGTGATGAATTGGAAAGCACCAACGATGTAACACCCCGTGTTTTCACGAGTGAAAGTCAAAGTCAAGGTCAAATTCAACAACCAATTTCGCGCGACTTGACTCGTAGAAATGTTTTTATTTTATCTATATTATGTGGAGCAAGTGTCGTTCATTGCAATAATCGAATCATGATAATCGTATTCCAATCGGCCTACGACTGTGAATGATAGGAAGTAACAATGCGATAAAGTTAATCAAGCTATGCTAATCAAATCGACATCAAACCGTAACTCGAACTGTGTATTTTTACTTGTTGTTTATACGTGTGTGTGTGCCTTACGTGTTACCTGTGCATGTTTATTTTATGTTACGTTGTGATAATCAAGCAAACTCAATCGAACTCGAAGTCTAACTCGAATGTAAACGAACCCGAACCCGAATTCCGAGTCGAACCATATAAAAAGTAGTTGGGACTGAAAGTAATTTGACTAGGAAACCCTATCGAATCGATCGCAATCGAAGCCGAAGCCGAAGCGTCATCGCACCGAACGCACCAAATCAGGTGACATCCGCACGGATGGTCAATCCGCACGGATTGTCTATCCGGGTTACGTGCCATCCGCACGGCTCACCCTTTCCTCTTTTAGCATCCTATAAATACACGGGTCACTCTCCAACTTTTCCACTTTTGGCAAGTGACGTCCGAACCGCACGCATTCTTCACCTTTTTCTCAGATTTCTCTCAATTCAGGTAAGATCTTGCACTAATTCTTGTACATTCTTGATCACTACACAATTCTACACCTTTCTATATTTCAAATCTCCACTTTTAACCATGAAATCATCAAGATTTGAGGTATTCTTGAGTGACGTCATCATAAAGTTCTTATGAACTTCAAGCTTGACTTCATTCCACCAAGAATAACTCAGATCTAAACGATTTCCACAAGATTTCACAACAACATCACCTAAATCTAAACTTTTCTAAGGATAAAAGAGTTGAAAGAAATAAACCTAAGCTCTCTCCTTCTTTTACCCTTAAGATCGGTACGAATCTGATCGGTTCTAGTCTCTACTCGATAATAGTGATGCACTAGTCCTAGATCTGGAATTCTACCGCAAGACACCTGATTTCGGGGTCAACCGGAATGACCGTTCTGAGTCGCCGACATGTCGAGTCAGGGTGGTTCCTGGCCGGCTTAGTCGTGCGGGTAAGAATACGATTCCAAGTGGTTGCCACATAATCAGAATGTCTCGATAAACGACAACAGAAACCAAGAGTAGACGAACGGAACAATCAGACCGGTAGTCCGCACGGACAAGCTGTCCGCACGGGCAAGCAGTCCGCACGAACAGGCTATACGGACGGGTTGTCACCCGGACGAGCTACCCTTGGGACCCATTTTCCAAACAAGGTTGAGTATCGACGAATGAGCAATCCGGACGGACGACCTCTGAATGAATTAATCTTCGGATCATGAGATACTAAGGCCTTAAAATAAATTCAAACAGTGTTCATCTGCACGGCCAAGTCGTCCGCACGGACAGGCTATCCGGACGGATTGTCTCTGCCCGCACGCACAGACTGTCCGCACGGATTACCATTGTCCGCACGGACTACCATCCGTACGGATTGTTGTCCGCGCGACCGGCTTGAAAGGTAGAGACACTTAAATGTTCTCTAAATGCTACAACAAAAACTCCAAAGCACAAGCCATCAAACACAAACACATCCTTAACTTAGGAAGAAACAATCCACTTGAACGTTTATCCGCACGAACAACTTGTCCGTACGGATAAGCAATCCGCACGCATGACTAGTCCGGACGGATTTCCGTCCGCACGGACAGCCCACGCGCACGGATAGCTTATCCGGATGGGTCACCATCCGCACGGATTACCATCCGCACGAATAGTTCACCCGCACGGATGACTTCCTCTCACGGATAGCTGATCCGCACGATCAGTTATCCTACCCACTCTCACTTTGTACTATTTTACGCGCCACTTATCGTTACGTTATCGAATCTATTCAGGCTAACCGTACTCGCTGTAAAGCGCTCCCTTCAATCCATAATCGCTGTGAGTATTCTCGAACCCTTTTTGCTTTAGCACTTTTGGGTGTTACATACGTTACGAATATTCAAACTATATCTATCACACTACTCAAGCTATTTTAACGCTAAACCATATACGCATGTTATACGTGGCTTATGAATGCTTGTTTGTTATGTTTACACATGGAATGCTGTCTACCTGCCTTAGCAACGATAGTACTATAGTTTTGACTCAGCACCCGTTCACACGGGGGTTGTTAAGGATCTTTTACTTGCATGGATTACGGTGGTAATCATGTATTGCGAACTGCCTCGGGCAGTCAACCCGCAGTCATTGGTATCGATGGATCTATGTCGATAACTAACGTGCTTCATTTCACTATGTGTACGTGCTGGTTATGCGTAAACGAATTCGAACTCTATATGCTATTATCAAACTTGTATGCTCACCTTTACATTATATGTATTGACTTTATTTTAACGTATGTGACAGGTGCCTAGGTTGTTTATATGCTTCTCGGGCTGTGATGAACTTGAAGCTAGGAACTGGAGTCTAGAAACCAACGAATAAACTAGTTATGTTTAAATCTGAGTTGTCGGAACAGAATATTTGTCTAGTTTTTGTCTGTAATAACTTGTTTGCTATTTGAGACATGGTATGGGACATGTTAACTTAAATTGAATGGTAATGATAGTTGTTATGGAAACTTCTGGACCATCTGTTTCGCTCAGTGCCGCGCCCCGATGATTCCGCCATCGGTTGGGGTGTGACAGATTGGTATCAGAGCCATAACTATAGGGAATTAGGCAAGACTCGACCTAGTCCTGGTCGAAGTCTTAGAGACCTAGTCTATAGTTAAGAACCAACAGACCAACTCACGCGTATGCGTAAACTCGCCACTATCACTCGCTCTTTTCTATCACTGCACTCGAATTTTCAAGTTATGAACAGGTAATGAGGCCGAGAATAGGTGTGAAAACCGCAAACTCTCGACTAAAGTTGCCTAATCAGCGTATGCGTAAACTCGCCACTATCACTCGCTCTTTTCTATCACTGCACTCGAATTTTCAAGTTATGAACAGGTAATGAGGCCGAGAATAGGTGTGAAAACCGCAAACTCTCGACTAAAGTTGCCTAATCAGCTTGCGTTTTAGCTACAAACGAGGAGAAATCATACCAAATTAGGAGTGAAATCCATATTTTGATGAATAATCTCCTCAAATTTTATCAAAAACAAGGACAGAAGTTGCAAGATAGGGGTGAAACCCTAACCTTGACGACTCGTCCTGCTTTTATACAAAAACTCCCACCAAAGTTTCGATGGACTCCAACGATCTAAAGACACAATATAACCAATGTGAATTGCGCCAACGCCCAAGAATCGAGGCAAAGGCATAGTCCTGGAGGTAATTGTGCACACAGGATCCTTGCAAATAGTCGAGTCACTTTGGTTAGTCGAAGTCTATTAGCCGCAGACAATCTACCTTTGATTTATCGACCTTTATGAAGATTTTATGTATTTTCTGCTTATTTGTTAACGTTTTGAGGTACTATTGGTTTCAACCCAACACTATTGCTTCTGCTAAAAACACAAAACCCACACCACACATCGCTAACAAATCGACAATAGGGGCATTCAGAATGCTTTGTATGCTCGTATATATCCTTAGTGACTAGGAGCGTATATGTGTGTTTTGCTATTGTGCTTACATGTTTAGAAATATTGTGATTATGTGCTCTACGTGTTTATGTGATTTTGTGCAATTCTGTGATTTGTGACTATATGCGTTTACATGGTACGTGTTACTGAGCTTTAGTAGTAATAGACGTGTGAGGTGAGATTCGAATACATGTGTTGAGTTCCGTGGCGATGTCTATTGCAGACAATGTCGTCTGGATCTCGTCATACACTCACTCGTCAGGAAAAGAGGGACAGACGTCTTGCCTCTATTATCGCGAAAAGTGTGGCAAAAGCTGTGAGCGATGCCTATGAGAATTCCAGCAAATCATCTGAGGAATCGAGGACTGAAGGTCCTAAAGCTGTCGCAAGACCTTTCAGTTTCAAACAATTCAAGTCATGTGGGCCGAAAGAATTCACAGGCGAAGGAGGCCCTACTGCACTATTTCACTGGTTTGACTCTATCGAGGTTACTCTGCGACAAAGTGGTTGCCCTGATGACCTTCGAACTCTGAACGCTACCGGTGTCTTTCAGTCCCGTGCTTTGGACTAGTGGACGGCCGAGAGGAACAAGAGAGGGAATGATGCAACTTACGGTTTGTCGTGGGACGAGCTCAAGGATGTCATGCTAGAGGAATTATGCCCTCCTCACGAGCGTCAAAAGCTTGAAGATGAATTTTGGCACATACATCAGAAGGATGGAGACAAGCTGGTCTTACTGCTCGCTTTAAACAGCTCAGCATTATCTGTCCCGACCAGGTCAAGACTCCCGAGATGACCATCAAGAAGTACATCCGAGCTTTGCCCGACTGCGTTGCTGATTTCGTGCAAGCGGCTAAGACTACGACGATCGAGGAAACCTATCTGCTAGCCGCTGAAATCAATGACAAAAGGGTCAAGGCTGGGGTATGGGATAAGACCTCCAAGCATCTGCATTAAGCCACCGCTACTGCACCAACTGCCGAACCTACCTCATCAAACAGCAAGAGAAAGAACAAGAGAAAGAGCAACTCCACCAACAAGAACTGTGCGATCACTGCTGCACCAGTTCAAACCGTACCTGCCCAACAACGTCAAGCGGCAGCACCTGTGGCCAATGCACCGCCTGCAAAACGTGCATACACTGGGCCACACCCACTCTGCCCTACTTGCACCTATCATCACCCGACTGCTATTCAATGCCGCTTCTGTGCTCATTGCAACGTGTACGGCCACTTTACCGCCAACTGCCGTATCCGTCAAGCTCCTGCCAATCACGCTCAACTCGCTGCCCCACAGGGTCAACAAGCTCCTCCGGCACCCGCAGTCAAAGCTAGAGCATGCTTCATGTGTGGCGACCCGAATCATTTCGCCAACATGTGCCCGAACAGGGTGGTGAAACGAGAACCGCAACAGCAGCAACCACAACAGCAACAACAGTAGCAACAACAGGCCGCACGCGCCAGAACTTTCAATCTCAATGTGCGTCAAGCCCAGGCCGACAACAACGTGGTCAATGGTACGTTCCTTGTGAATGGTATTTATGCTTCATGTTTGTTTGATACTGGAGCCGATAATTGCTTTGTGTCGCTCGAATTTGAGAAACTCCTTAGTCGTAAACGTTCCCGACTCTCCTCTGCATTCGATGTTGAAGTCGCTACCGGAAGAACCGTCGCTGTAAACTCTGTTATTCTTGATTGCACTCTCGAGCTCAACAATCACATCTTCTCAATCGATCTCATTCCGATGCAACTCGGAAGTTTCGACGTCATAGTAGGCATGGACTTTCTTCGCGAAAACCATGCCGAAGTTGTGTGCTTCGATAAGATGATTCGTTTTTCGCTCGCAAATGGTGATTCACTGCGCGTTTATGGTGATACTACTTCGAAGGGTCTCAAGCTTATGTCATGCCTCCAAGCTAGCAAGTATCTCCGCAAGGAATACAGGGCTTTCTTGGCTAACGTTGTAGCAGCGGAGAAGGAAAAGAAAGAGAAGAAGGAAGTAAAAGACGTACCCGTGGTTCGGGAATTTCCTAACGTTTTTCCAGAGGATCTTCCCGGACTACCTCCAAAGCGCGATATTGATTTTCGCATTGATCTCATTCCGGGAGCTAATCCTATCGCCAGAGCTCCTTATCGACTCGCGTCGTCCGAAATGCGCGAACTCTCAACCCAACTCCAGGAATTGCTTGAAAAAGGCTTTATTCTCCCGAGCACCTCTCCTTGGGGCGCACCAGTCCTTTTCGTCAAGAAGAAGGACGGGTCGTTCCGGATGTGCATCGACTACCGGGAGTTGAATAAGTTGACTATCAAGAACCGCTATCCTCTGCCTCGAATCGACGATTTGTTTGACCAGCTACAAGGCGCTACGTGTTTCTCGAAGATTGATCTACGTTCCGGATACCATCAGCTGCGTATACAAGAGGAGGATATACCCAAAACCGCATTTCGTACTCGTTACGGCCACTACGAATTCGTTGTCATGCCTTTTGGTCTAACCAACGCACCAGCGGTTTTCATGGATCTGATGAATCGTGTGTGTAAACCATATCTCGACCGTTTCGTCATCGTGTTCATCGACGATGTCTTGATCTATTCCAAGACGAGAGCCGAACACGTGCAAGATCTACGTTTGGTTCTCGAGTTACTCCAGGGGAACCAACTCTACGCCAAATTCTCCAAATGCGAGTTTTGGTTGGGGGAGGTTCAGTTTCTGGGTTACATCGTAAATAGTCAAGGTATTCACGTCGATCCTGCGAAGATTGAAGCTGTTAAGAGCTGGGTTACGCCTAAGAACCCGTCTGAAGTCCGCTCCTTTCTAGGGCTAGCGGGCTATTATCGACGATTTATCGAAGGATTCTCGAAGATTGCTGTACCGCTTACCTCTCTCACGCATAAGGACCAGCCTTTTGTCTGGGGAACCAAACAAGAGTCTTCCTTTCGAACCCTCAAACACATGCTTTGCAATGCTCCTATTCTCGCACTACCCGACGGAAACGATAATTTCATTGTCTACTGTGATGCTTCCAACCTTGGTCTCGGTTGTGTCCTAATGCAACGAGACAAGGTCATAGCTTACGCAACTTGTCAGCTCAAAATCCACGAGAAGAACTATACAACCCACGATCTTGAGCTAGGCGCAGTTGTTTTTGCATTAAAGATTTGGTGACACTACCTGTATGGTACAAGGTGTACGATCTTCACCGATCATAAGAGCCTACAACACATCTTTAATCAGAGGGAACTAAATATGCGTCAACGCCGATGGGTAGAACTTCTCAACGATTACGACTGTGAGATTCGTTATCACCCAGGCAAGGCAAATGTTGTTGCCGACGCACTTAGCAGACGGAGTTATCTGCTTAGCACTCGTAATGTTCAAGCCCAGCACAACCTCGAAGCTCTCATCCGCGACGCCCAGCATGCATGTTTCAACGAACGCACGTTGAAGAAAGAAAGAATCTACCACGATGGAGCCCAGCTTGTGAGCAAATCAAATGGGATATTCCACTTCTTAGACCGAATTTGGATTCCCAAGCGAACCAACCTGCGACAGATTATCATGGATGAAGCCCACAAATCCCGATACTCTATCCACCCCGGTGCTGACAAAATGTACCATGATCTTCGCTATAGATACTGGTGGCTGGGTATGAAACGGGATATCGCCCTCTACGTCGGAAAATGCCTAACCTGTGCTAGAATCAAGGCTGAACATCAAAGACCCTCTGGCTTGCAAGAACAACCTCCAATCCCCATGTGGAAGTGGGAGAATATAGCTATGGATTTCGTAACCAAGCTTCCAACCACGTCATTAGGTCATGACAGCATTTGGGTTGTTATTGACCGTTTGACTAAATCAGCTCACTTTCTGCCGATACGAGAAGACTACAAGGTAGAACGATTAGCCCGAATCTACACCGACGAGATCATTTGTCGACATGGGACGCCTCGTGACATCATCTCTGATCGCGATCCTCGGTTTACTTCACGATTGTGGGAAACATTTCAAACGGCACTCGGTACAACGCTTAATCTAAGTACTGCGTTCCACCCACAAACCGACGATCAGACTGAAAGAACGATTCGTACTCTTGAAGACATGCTCCGTTCGTGTGTTCTAGACTTCGGTGGTAATTGGGATAGACACCTTCCGTTAGTCGAATTCTCGTATAACAACAGCTACCAGGCTAGCATCCAGATGGCACCTTTCGAGGCCTTATACGGAAGAAGATGTCGATCGCCTATTGTGTGGCACGAGATCGGTCACTCGCAACTAACCGGTCCGGAGCTGCTACAAGAAACGACAGACAAAATTTTCCAAATTCGAGGCAACCTAGCGAAAGCTCGGGATCGACAGAAAGTTTACGCCGATAAAAAGCGCAAGCCCCGTGAATATGGCGTTGGTGACTACGTACTCCTAAAGGTATCACCTTGGAAGGGTGTAGTCCGATTCGGCAAAAAGGGAAAACTCGCGCCTCGATACGTGGGACCTTTTAAGATTCTGGAAAGGATCGAAAAAGTCGCCTACAGACTCGAATTACCGGAGGAACTTAGCAATGTCCACCCGACTTTCCACGTGTCAAACCTTCGAAAGTGCATCGCCGACCACGATCTACATGTCTCTCTAGATGATCTACAAGTGAACGAAACATTACACTTCGTGGAGAAGCCTGTCGAAATCATGGATCGCCAAACCAAAGAACTCAGGCGCTCACGCATTCCTATCGTGAAGGTCCGATGGGAAGGTAAACGAGGCGCGGAGTTCACTTGGGAACTCGAAAGCGACATGAAGGCAAAGTATCCACAGTTGTTTAATTAAGAAAATTTGTAGACTTATAGATCAAGTGTTTTCGCACAACATGCCCAAGTTTTAGCAATTTTATCCGTAAAAAGTCGTTTAATTTGGCGATTTTCAGAGAAAAACGTGATGAATATGAAAAGTGAAGAAATTGATCAAATCTGAGTGCGTTTGATCATCGCAATCGAGCACCTGCTCAGATACCACTTGTAGGACCGATTTTGACTCCGTTACGATTATGTTTAGTCACACACGTTCACGGATTCCGCACGTCTCCGAGCCAACAAATTATCCGCGCGAATAGGCTAGTCAACAAGTCAACACGGATATGTTATCCGCACGGATTGCCATCCGTACGGTGAACACCAACAGCAACATTCAACACCTTTCTAACAAAAATTCAAATTTCTCGCAAACGGCTTCGAATTAAGATTTGAAACTTTGTAGGCTTTTAGATCAGAAAATTTCGCATAACATATCCAAAAAAAAAATCAGCGATTTTTATCCGTAAAAAGTCGATTAACTCAACGATTTTCAGTGGTCCAAATGAAGAACTCTCACATGTGATCCACGGTTAGTTACGGCTTTCAGCTTAATTTCGGGACGAATTTCCCTAAACAAGGGGAGGCTGTAACACCCCGTGTTTTCACGAGTGAAAGTCAAAGTCAAGGTCAAAGTCAACAACCGATTTCGCGCGACTTGACTCGTAGAAATGTTTTTATTTTATTTATATTATGTGGAGTAAGTGTCGTTCATTGCAATAATCGAATCATGATAACCGTATTCCAATCGACCTACGACTGTGAATGATAGGAAGTAACAATGCGATAAAGTTAATCAAGCTATGCTAATCAAATAGACATCGAACCGTAACTCGAACTGTGTATTTTTACTTGTTGTTTATACGTGTGTGTGTGCCTTACGTGTTACCTGTGCATGTTTATTTTATGTTACGTTGTGATAATCAAGCAAACTCAATCGAACTCGAAGTCTAACTCGAATGTAAACGAACCCGAACCCGAATTCCGAGTCGAACCATATAAGAAGTAGTTGGGACTGAAAGTAATTTGACTAGGAAACCTTATCGAATCGATCGCAATCGAAGCCGAAGCGTCATCGCACCAAACGCACCAAATCAGGTGACATCCGCACGGATTGCCAATCCGCACGGATGACCAATCCGCACGGATTGCCTATCCGGGTTACGTGCCATCCGCATGGCTCACCCTTTCCTCTTTTAGCATCCTATAAATACACGGGTCACTCTCCAACTTTTCCACTTTTGGCAAGTGACGTCCGAACCGCACGCATTCTTCACCTTTTTCTCAGATTTCTCTCAATCCAGGTAAGATCTTGCACTAATTCTTGTACATTCTTGATCACTACACAATTCTACACCTTTCTATCTTTCAAATCTCCACTTTTAACCATGAAATCATCAAGATTTGAGGTATTCTTGAGTGACGTCATCATAAAGTTCTTATGAACTTCAAGCTTGACTTCATTCCACCAAGAATAACTCAGATCTAAACGATTTCCACAAGATTTCACAACAACATCACCTAAATCTAAACTTTTCTAAGGATAAAAGAGTTGAAAGAAATAAACCTAAGCTCTCTCCTTCTTTTACCCTTAAGATCGGTACGAATCTGATCGGTTCTAGTCTCTACTCGATAATAGTGATGCACTAGTCCTAGATCTGGAATTCTACCACAAGACACCTAATTTCGGGGTCAACCGGAATGACCGTTTTGAGTCGCCGACATGTCGAGTCAGGGTGGTTCCTGGCCGGCTTAGTCATGCGGGTAAGAATACGATTCCAAGTGGTTGCCACGTAATCAGAACGTCTCGATAAACGACAACAGAAACCAAGAGTAGACGAACGGAACAATCAGACCGGTTGTCCGCACGGGCAAGCAGTCTGCACGAACAGGCTATACGGACGGGTTGTCACCCGGACGAGCTACCCTTGGGACCCACTTTCCAAACAAGGTTGAGTATCGATGAATGAGCAATCTGGACGGACGACCTCTGAATGAATTACTCTTCGGATCATGAGATAATAAGGCCATAAAATAAATTCAAACAGTGTTCATCCGCACGGCCAAGTCGTCCGCACGGACAGGCTATCCGGACGGATTGTCTCTGCCCGCGCGCACAGACTGTCCGCACGGATTACCATTGTCCGCACGGACTACCATCCGTACGGATTGTTGTCCGCGCGACCGGCTTGAAAGGTAGAGACACTTAAATGTTCTCTAAATGCTACAACGAAAACTCCAAAGCACAAGCCATCATACACAAACACATCCTTTACTTAGGAAGAAACAATCCACTTGAACGTTTATCCGCACGAACAACTTGTCCGTACGGATAAGCAATCCGCACGCATGACTAGTCCGGACGGATTACCGTCCGCACGGACAGCCCACGCGCACGGATAGCTTATCCGGATGGGTCACCATCCGCACGGATTACCATCCGCACGGATAGTTCACCCACACGGATGACTTCCTCTCACGGATAGCTGATCATCACGATCAGTTATCCTACCCACTCTCACTTTGTACTGTTTCACGCGCCACTTATCGTTACGTTATCGAATCTATTCAGGCTAACCGTACTCGCTGTAAAGCGCTCCCTTCAATCCATAATCGATGTGACTATACTCGAACCCTTTTTGCTTTAGCACTTTTGGGTGTTACATACGTTACGAATATTCAAACTACAACTATCACACTACTCAAGCTATTTTAATGCTAAACCATTTACGCATGTTATACGTGGCTTATGAATGCTTGTTTGTTATGTTTACACATGGAATGTTGTCTACCTGCCTTAGCAACGATAGTACTATAGTTTGGACTCAGCACCCGTTCACACGGGGGTTGTTAAGGATCTTTTACTTGCATGGATTACGGTGGTAATCATGTATTGCAAACTGCCTCGGGCAGTCAACCTGCAGTCATTGGTATCGATGGATCTATGTCGATAACTAACGTACTTCATTTCACTATGTGTACGTGCTGGTTATGCGTAAACGAATTCAAACTCTATATGCTATTATCAAACTTGTATGCTCACCTTTACATTATATGTATTGACTTTATTTTAACGTATGTGACAGGTGCCTAGGTTGTTTATATGCTTCTCGGGCTGTGATGAACTTGAAGCTAGGAACTGGAGTCTAGAAACCAACGAATAAACTAGTTATGTTTAAATCTGAGTTGTCGGAACAGAATATTTGTCTAGTTTTTTGTCTGTAATAACTTGTTTGCTATTTGAGACATGGTATGGGACATGTTAACTTAAATTGAATGGTAATGATAGTTGTTATGGAAACTTCTGGACCATCTGTTTCGCTCAGTGCCGCGCCCCGATGATTCCGCCATCGGTTGGGGTGTGACAAACGACTCCAACCGAAATTCGCAGCTTTCTGGGTTTAGCTGGATATTATAGAAGATTCATTGAAAACTTCTCAAGGATAGCTGCACCATTAACTTCATTGACCCGTAAGAATGTTAAGTTTGATTGGGGTCCGAAACAACAAGAATCCTTTGAGATTCTTAAACAGAAATTAAGCAATGCTCCGGTACTAACACTACCTGATGGAATCGAAGAGTTTGTCGTATATTGTGATGCGTCACACACCGGTATGGGTTGTGTACTTATGCAAAAAGGCAAGGTAATTGCCTATGCATCACGACAACTAAAAGTGCATGAGAAGAATTACACCACCCACGATTTAGAATTGGGTGCCGTTGTATTTGCACTCAAGTTGTGGAGACATTATTTGTATGGAACTAAATGTGTGATCTATTCGGATCACAAAAGTCTCCAACACTTGTTCAATAAAAAAGAACTCAATATGAGACAGCGCCGCTGGATGGAAACCTTAAATGACTACGATTGTGAAATTCGCTACCATCCTGGTAAAGCGAATGTGGTCGCAGATGCTCTAAGCCGAAAGGAAAGAGTCAAACCTATTAGGATTAATGCTAAGAGCATTGAATTGAAGAATAGCCTGAATGAAAGGCTGTTAGCTGCACAGAAAGATGTTGTTCTAGAAGCTAACCTCCCAGATGAGAAGTTGGGTGTTACCGCTGAACAATTAACACCAGGTAAGGATGGAATCCTCAGACTAAATGGAAGAATCTGGGTTCCTATCCATGGAGGACTTCGAGACATAATCCTCCAGGAAGCTCACAATTCCAAATATTCAGTTCACCCAGGAGGTGACAAAATGTATCAAGATTTGAAGGCTATTTACTGGTGGATAGGTTTGAAAAAATCTATTGCCACACATGTAGCTAAGTGCCTGACTTGTGCTCAGATTAAAGCTGAACATCAAAAGCCATCAGGTCTTCTACAACAGCCATAACTTCCTACATGGAAGTGGGAGATGGTAATTATGGACTTTATAACCAAGTTACCCAAAACACGGCATGGAAATGATACCATATGGGTCATAGTTGATAGACTGACTAAGTCAGCGTATTTCTTACCCATCAGGGAGACTCACAGCTCCGACAAGATAGCTCAGTTGTACGTGGATAAGATTGTATCCCTTCACGGAGTGCTGGTGTCTATTATCTCGGATAGAGATACTAGATACACCTCTCACTTTTGGAAAAGTTTCCAACAATCTTTGGGCACTCGTCTAAACTTTAGTACTGCTTACCATCCTCAGACAGATGGACAGAGTGAGCGCACAATTCAAACATTGGAAGACATGCTTCGTGCATGTGTTATTGATTTAGGTGGTAGTTGGGATGACCACCTACCCTTGATCGAGTTCTCCTATAACAATAGCTACCATACAAGCATTCAGGTTGCGCCTTTTGAGGCATTATATGGTAGGAAATGCAGAACGCCTATTTGTTGGGCGGAAGTAGGAGAAGCTCAGCTATCAGGACCTGATATCGTCCTTGAAACGACGGACAAGATTGTCCAGATTCGTGATCGCCTGAAAGCTGCCAGGGATAGGCAGAAAAGTTATGCTGACAAGAGGCGAAAACCTCTAAAGTTTGAGGTAGGTGACAATGGAAGGGTGTGATGCATTTCGGCAAGAAGGGCAAGTTAAGCCCGAGGTATATTGGACCATTCGAGATTATCGAATGTGTCGGCAGTGTAGCTTATAAGCTAAACTTTCCTGAAGAGCTGAGTGGAATCCATAATGTATTCCACATCTGTAATCTTAAGAAGTGTCTAGCTGATGAATCGCTAGCCATGTCTCATAAGGACGTACAGATTGATGAAAGCCTAAGATTTGTTGAAAGACCTATATCGATCGAGGATCGTCAGGTTAAAAAGCTCCGAAGGAAGCACGTGCCTATAGTAAAGGTCAAATGGGATGCCCGTAAAGGTCCCGAATATTCGTGGGAAGTTGAGTCCACTATGCGACAGAAGTACCCTCATTTATTCCAGTAAATCTCGGGGTCGAGATTTCTTTTAAGGGGGTGAGGATGTAACACCACGTGAAAACGTGTCCAATTATGTAAAGACACGTGTCCTAAACTCTAAAAATGTGAAAGATTGAGTTTGAAGGACTAAAGTTGTCAAACAATGAAACTATGTGTCCGTAGGGACTAAAAGTGTCAACATGCCAAACTTGTGCCTCTAAATGACCATACATGATGAATATATTCTTAAACGAGAGATTGATTGGATATAAGAAGCCGTTTGTGAAAATAATCGGAAGATTATAAAACTACGAGGGTTAAACGTGTCAACATGTTAATTCTGACCTATGAGTGACCTTTTATCGAACCCGAGGCTTTGAAATATTCAAATATACTCTCAAGAATAAGTGATATAAACTTCACGTGGTTTCGAGATCGTTAAGCATGTTTTCAAGACTTTGGGCTATAAGTGTCAACTTGACGAAACTTGCATTTATAGTGATATTTAACGGAACCGAGCCTAACGAAGTTTGTTTATACATCCTTGAGCCTCATTAAACTAACTACAAGGGACTTATATGTCAAAAATCAAGTTAAAAAGGGTTTTAATCGATCAGGGACCAAACCTGCCATTTCAGAAACTTGTTTAACCTGTTTCCCGGTTCCAGGCGGGCCGCGTAAGCCCAAGCAGACATCTACGCGGGCCGCGTAGAAGTCCCCAGCTCAGAAAAACCTGCCAGGTGCAGGTTATCAGCTGTTGCACCGCCTTAACTTCATTTGTAACTATCCTAGGGGCTGTTATACGGTATTATAAATCAACTAGGACACCTGGGGTGATCCTAGGAGGTCCCATAACAGCTGGAAGTGATCCAAACACTTGGGAATTTGCTATATAAAGAGCTCTTGTGTAGTGTTCTTGTGCACACTTCATTGCAACATTCAAAAGAATCATCTCTGGAGCTTGCAAGGACTAAGAGAGGAATTTCAAGTGTAGAAGAGATAGCAAGGACCATTAGTAAGAGTCTTAACCCCTATTTAGTCGTCTTAATTAGTTTAATAACCGAAAAGTCAAACTTAACGTAATTTAGCTTTGACTTTCGATTTAATCACATTTAGTCCAGCCACTGACCGAAAAGAAAGTGGTTATGGAACCATATTAATGTAGGTGATTAACCCTTAAAAGGGCACCTCCTAATTATTTCGTTTGACTAGTTAATTGTCGGGTCAAACTAGTTTGACAAAAAGTCAAACTGGACAGAAAATTTAAAAATGAATTAAATTAATAAATCAGGGGTTCTAAATTATATTTTAACATTCTAATGACTTGGTAATTAATATTAGAACATGTTTTATCAGTCGTAACCCGACAATTATCAGTCTAAGGTCAATTTATAACCGAAAGTCGCAAAAGATTAACTATTTCTTTGACTTTCAGTTCTGACCCGTTCAAGCTTAATTCTCCCATGTTTTATACTTCCATTAGGACCACATTACTCAGTAGTATAACCCTCTGGAGTTATAGTGCATGGTTCTTAGTGGTTTGAATTATATGCTCTTGATCGTTAATATGCTTATAAATGCCATAAATGCCCTTTTTACATAAAAATGAGATTCTTAGAAATGTGAGAGGACAAAAACCTATGTTACTGATTTATAAACCTGTTCTAAAATTTTGACATCAGTTTGAGGTCTAGATTAGGAGTTATGCTCAATAACGTAATTAGAAAGCTTTTTATTAATTAAACGGCGTAATTAGCATAAAGCCTGTCTAAACCCAAATTTTGACACCAAACTTGTTACCCACTGATGTAATATAATATTTTGTGATTTTTGAAGATTTTTAATTATTTTTAAACTGATCATATCATAGGGTTCTAGCTTTAATTCGGTAATTGTCGGTTATAACCTTTTCTTGATAAAATGAGTTTTACCCAATATTTTGATACCAAACTTTTTGCTACTGATTCTATATGATAAATAAACTATTTTGAACTTTATAAGCTGATCAAAAACTCAGATTTCCAAAATTAACCTTTAAAGCTTATGTGAAATTACCAAAATGCCCTTTCGGTGCATAAATTGGTTATAAATAATAAATTTCTCATATAGGCAATACCCTACTGATGTAACTTATTAGATTAAATATTTTTACTGATTTCAAAAGACCAGAACTTCAGTTTATTATAAAATCTCTTTTTATAAGTATTAAAATTACCAAAATGCCCTTTCGGGACTTAAATTGGTTTAAATTACTTTTTGGGCATATATGTTAACATCCTACTGATGTATTAACATATTTTAAACATAATAAAAATTAAGACCTGTATATAATTCATTTGGTTACCCGTTACGCGTTTACGCATTCGGATCGGTTTATGTGACTAGTTTACGTATAATAGCCGAAACAGGTTTAACCTTATCATTAAATCCTCAAATTCCAGAATGTGATTAGTCTACCCATATTATACAAGTATCCAAACTTGTCGGGTCTAAAACACATTCTATTCCGGTCTCCGCTTAATCTAGCGTTTAGAACCGTAAAGTTTCTTTCTAGCTAGCCGGTTTAAGTCCTTGACTTAACTAAAGGCCCGTTAGCACCCTAATAGGTTATTAAACCTTCTATACATATTAAGTAGCATCTAGTAGAAGGTATCATCATACAGCTTTAGGATTTACGGCTGATTTACTTTCACCGTTGAGCTCAGGTAAATACTTTTAACTTATTTTCCCTTATACGGGCTTGGGATACGGTATAATATAATACCGCTTGGTCGGGTAGGAAATCATTTAATCGGATTGTGATTAATAAATTGCATAACCCATTTTAATCTGTTTTGTTTGATAACACAAACATTGGGGGTTAATTCGACCGTGTCCTGGATATCCTCGGCTCATTTAGTTTGTAAATGGCAACGACCTATGCACGGGGTGTATGCATACACCTGACAGATGCAAATGCTAAAATTATAAACCCACATGATGGGGATAACTCTTTTGTGGGTTTTATAAGTGGTGAGTTGGTTAATCACGACCGGCTTTCAACCGG
>JARYGA010040382.1:0-19423 GCA_030545235.1 Helianthus tuberosus
CCATCTCTCTCTCTCCAAACACCCATCTCTCTCTTCTCTCTCTCTCCTCTCTGTCGAACACCACCACCACCGTGATGAGAACCGGCGGAGCAGGTGAAGGAGGTGGTGGTTCTCCGTGATGAGAACGGCGGCGACATAGATCTCTGACAGTGGTGGGATAAGGTGACGGTGGTGGAGAATAGTAAACCGATTAGGGTTTTTAAGGTGGGATAAGGCGACGGTGGTGGAGAATAGTGGAAGATTAGGGCGCATTTTGGGTGGAGGTGCTCACCGGATTGAGTTGCAGTTGTGGAGGTGGAGGTGATGGTGTTGTGATGTAAGAGAGAGAGAGTGGCGGTGGTTGCAGGGGGTGCGAGAGGGTGCTGGCGGTGGTGGATCTTAATGGTTGTGGCGGTGTTAAGCAGCAGGGGGCGACGAGGCTGATGTGGTGGTTACGGCGGTAGTGGTGGCCAGCCCGGTGGTGGAGGTGTTCGTTGGTGGTGGTGGGTTTCGGGTGTTGGTGGGTGTTGATCTGTGATTTTGTGATGGATGATGATCTGTGAACCCAGTCCTTTTATTCACCACGAGGCTGTGATGATCTGTGATTCGGGTGTTGGTGGGTGTTGATCTGTGATTTTCTGGATTTTCTGGGTTTTGATGATGATGTTCTTGAAGATACAGATCTGAGCCTCGTTTCTTTTTACAAATCGGTTTTTGTTTTGATTTGTTGTCTGTATTTTGATTTTTGTGATGGTTTCTGGTTTTGTTCTGGGTTCTTGATTTTCTTGAAGATGATGTTCTTGATTTTCTGGGTTTTGATGATGAAGTTTGATGATGTTCTTGAAGATGATGTTATTAATTATTGAAATGTTATAATAAATTAACATGGGCCAAAATGCCCCTGCACTAAAGGACAAAATAGACAGCTTTCAACAGTCAAAAAGGGGGGTTTTTGGATTTTGGACTAAAATGTCAACAAAATGCAAACCACAGGGACCCAGATGTAATAAGTTTGAGATTTGGACTAAAGTGGCAAAACTGGCCAAACCACAGGGACCCAAAATGGCAGTTTACTCAAAAATCTAAGTTAAATATATCTTCCTATACTAATAAAAGAAAATCTTTTTGTAGACGTGTCACTATCTGGTGCCTCCTCCCTTTTAATAATAGTATTACATATTAATTTTATACACAAAATATAATATAATATTAATTAATATAGTTAGAGATAAATGTCTAAATTTAAATTTAATTAATAATTATCTATAACAAATATAAATGTATCAAATAATATAATAATTATGATATTATTTAATATAGTTAGAGATCAAACGTATAATTTCAAATTTAATTGGTAGTAAATTACTTTTTAAGTCCCTATGTTTTAGTGTTTTTAACTACTTGAATCCAAAATCAAAAAGTTTAACACCTTTAGTCTCTAACCGCTCATTCACACCCTCTGTAAAAAAAATTCAAAAAACCTTTTGTAAGGTTGAGTTCTATAAGTTCTCATAACTCGTAGAAGTTTTCATTTTACCCTCACCATATATATTTGTTAAGATAAGATATATTATTTGGATATAAACAATAATTACTAATAAAGTATCAAATCACATGTACAAGTAATGAAATATAATTGTTCTTTTGTTTTACTAATTTATCTAAATAAGTCATTTCATTAATAAGGATTATATACAAGTTTATAATTTACATTTTTCGTCATACAACCCGTGTAATACACGGGGTTGTAAGCTAGTTAGTTAAAATAAGTAAAACATCTATATTTTAGTAAATATTTTTCAAATCACCAGTTTTAGTAAATAATTTTTTCACCTCCACCCATAAGACTGTGGGGTATGGGGCGGGGTTGGGGCGTGGGTTGGCTGAAAACGCCAAAGCCACCACCCCGGGTAGGCTTGGGTTTTGGGCGTGGCCCAAGGGGCGGGAGTTTAAGGCTGGGCGTGGGGCGGGTCTATCAATATGACATGGCGGGCTCTCAATGGCCAAACCAAACTAGCCGTTGGCCACCGGCTATGTGTAAAAAAAATTTATTTTTTCACTATAAAACTCACACTTCTATTCCTTTTTTACCACATCCAACCACAATACACTCCACATCTTCTATAATCATCTCTATTCTCATTCTACAATACGAAAAATGCATCCTCATAATCGTGGTTATGAGCCAAACAACCCGTGGGCATTCCAAGAAAATCCTAGCCCACCACCCAATCGTCCAATGCCTCCTCCATTTTTAATACACTCCACTATGCCTGATGTGGCGGGTTACGCATCGTATCTCTCGAATCGTGTGTATACTAACTTCCCTCACACCGACGATTCTATACCTACCACGTTTTCACAAACGCCCATCAACCTTTCACCAACCTCCATCAACCTTTCCCAAACCGAAACCGTCCCCGAAACTCAACCCCCCCAACAATGGTCCTTCCGCATCCAAACCCATCAAAAAGAAAAGTCATAAGAAAAAAACCGAGGCCGAGAAAACACTTGAAAGTGCCAAACGAAAACAACAAAGATGGGTCGTTAATGAAGAACTTGCATTGGCTAGGGCTTGGCTTCAACAATCTCAACATCCAACTTTAGGTATTTTAAATATTTTATAGCCCTTAATATTTATGGTTTTTTTTATATAACTTTGTAATATATTAAATTTTGCTTTGATTAAAATAGGAAATTCTCAACATAGAAGCCATTTGTGGGAAGCGATTAGTAAAGCATTCCATGAAGAAATGGAAATGGAGGTTTATCATGAAAACGATAGCTTATCCTCGAAATGGACCGAGATAAGCGGGCAGCTTACCAAATTTAGTGTTTTTTTAAATAAAGCAAAGCAAAACCCAAAAAGTGGTGAAACCGAAGCCGACTTTGTGACAAATGCATTGGTTACATTCAAAACAAATGTGGGGAGCGACTTCCATTTCATGCATTGTTGGGAGATTTGTAAGTTCCATCCCAAGTGGGCGAATATCCCCAGTGGTAGCGAAACTAACACGTCTTCCAAAAGGTCAAGGACACCCTCGTCCCAAGCCCAATCGGATGCACGTGATCAAGAGTTGGAGGACTTTTTGGATGATTCGCCAAACCGCCCTGAATACGGAAGAGATGCCGCAAAAAGGCGCGCTAAAAAATCAAGATCGGGTACGGCATCGCCTTTAGTTGGGAGTTCGGGCTCGCGTAGGGGAGTATACAGCGATCAGTTGGATGATATTGCATGCAAGTTAGATACATTCAACGTATTCCAACAACAAAGGGCCGAAATTTGGAAGAGCAAAGAAGCTAGGGATGCCCTGAAACAAAGACGAGATGATATAAAATTTCTAGCCCAGGCCATTGATCACCTATCAGGTGAAGAGTTGGAACTAATGTCGGAGACGAGAGAAGAGATAAAGAAAAAATATAAGCACTAAGAATTTTTTTATGTAATTTTCTTTATTTAAAAATCATTAAAAAATTTAAATTTGTTGTTTTAAAAAATATTAAAATAGCCGTTTGGGCTGGCCACGCCCCAAACCCCCGCCCCACCATACCGTCTTTAATGTAGGTCAGTCCAGCGAAGCCCCCCAAGCCACGTGTCAACCCATGCCCCAAACCCCCCCCCCCCACCATACCGTCTTCAATGTAGGTCAGCCCAGCGAAGCCCCCCAAGCCACGTGTCAACCCATGCCCTAAACCTCCACCCCACCATACCCCACGGTCTAATTGAATTATTGTTATCCATTATATTGGGTCTTGGGCCTAGATTCTAGTGCACTGCAAACGTATATTTTAACAACTAAATAATACATGAATCAATGGGATGTGGTCCATTGGCAAAGGCTTTGGCAAAACCTTTAAACACTTTGGGATGGAATGTATTGGTTTCAAGTCTCACAGACGACAGGAATAAAATGAATTTACCGTTAAAAAAATAATAATACATGTGAATCAGGTCCAAGTGGTAATTAATTAAAGAATAAATTATGATTTTGGCCTCTGTTTATATCACTTTTACCCTTTTAGCATAAAAAAAATTCTTTTAACATTTGAGCTCCCAACGTCTTTTTTCTAACATTTTTGGCCCCTAACACAAACCTCATCCATTTACTTTAAAAACTTGTCATGCGTCCCTCACATGAGGGACATTTATGCCAATTCATCTATTCACTTATAAAAATTTAAACAATAATAAACCTATATTATATTAAAACAATTTAATTAAAAGAAATAAATACAACTATCATCTAATTCACCATTTTCTTTTACAAAATACTATCATTATTATATATTATCAATTTGTAACAAGTGTAGGCTTTACCGTGTTGTACCATGTGCTTTATCTTTATTTCCTGCATTTACTATATATGAATTAGCACTATAATGTTGCATTGCAAGTTGTAACTTGTACATTTGAGGATTATACATGTTTCAAGGATTCTTTTCTTTCATTGGGCCAGGTGGACGGTGATGCTTAGTCACCTAGGTGAACACGTGTCCAGATTATTTCTTTGCCTCAAAACCAAGAAAGTCTCACAAAAGCAGCCCCGGATGCAATTCCCCACCACACTGTTTTTGATAAGAAGAAAGAAAGAGGTTACGGTGTATAAGAGAGAGAGAGAGAAAGAGAGACAGAGGCGGTGGCGGAGACACGCCGACCTCACTCAAGTTGCTAGGGTTTCACCACAGTGTTAAAATCCCCCGCGACAGTTATTGCTTTAACATGTTCTCCCCCTTTTAGAACGGTTGGTGGTTCGTGGTGGTTCACGACGGACCTTAGGGTACCGGCAATCGTCTCTATTCGACCGTAAACAAAACCAAAGACGACCAGGTATCGTTAATAGGTAGATCTACAACTCCGATTGTTGTTATGTCATGTATTTGATCATTTTTATTGTTTGTATTTATGATTAATGTATTCGATTTGTATTCAAGTCCCGGTTATAGACGGCAGCGGCTATATAGCCGGAATTGCAAGGTATTTATGCATATTTCACTGTTTTGGTGGTAATTTGTGCCAGCAGTGGTGGCTGCCACAGGGTGAGCAAACCAACAGCCACGGAACAATAGTGGCTACAACAGTTTAACAAAAAGAACCGACGATATGTTGTCTTTTGTTACTTCATATTACCTTTAACAATTAATTGTGTATAATAAGAGATAATAGATGATGTTGTTGTGGATGTATGTTCATTTATGTATGCATGCTCTTTGGTGGATTTAGGTAAAGAAATTATGTGAGAGGCCAAAAGAAATGTTGATGAATGAAAGCAATGTTCAGGTATATGACCATATAAAAATTCTTTCTTTCGGCCAGTTAAATATTGTAGGCGTTTAATTGTTTTTAGGCTTTCGCTCGTTGCTCAGATCCTGCAAGTTTGCAACTTTAGATCTTATCATATATAGTTGAGAAATGGACCCATTTCAGTTATTACTCCTTCGAGTTGGGTTGTAAGAAATATTTGGTACTTATACAACAATTGACTGTAAGGCAAACAGGTCATCACATGGATATTACGCTAACAAAGCGTTTGGATGTTTGGTTCTTCTACAGCCTGTAAAGAGCCATGTGACTATTAATTGTGATGATAATGATGGGCAATTTCATGATGTTGCTGAACTTTTTGGGACAGTAACTGTTTAAGTGGCTTCAATATAGTATAGAATGATTGTTTTTTTTTGTCATCAGTCATATAATTATTAAAAATCTTCTTAAACAACTCATATTAAAGTTGTTTCGCTTACTGTAAGTAAGCGAAGGTAGGAGGACCATTTTAAAAATGAAAGACAATTTTAAATATGAAGGACAATTTTAAAATATGAAGGAAAATTTTATTTTATAACATTTTTGTCAGGTTGTTAGAACAAATTTAGATATACTGGTGTGCTGTAGTAAACTTGGAATTAGAGCAAAGAAGGTAAGGGTAAATCTTTGACCAAGAGTCAAAAGTGTTGTGGTGGGAATGGCATTACTAAAGTGCCTTTCGTTTAATACAAGTATAGAATTATATTACATACATTTGATGAGGAGATATAGAGTATGTATCTTGTATAGAATTATATTACACACATAGCGAGTAGGAGATATACAATTTGTATCTTGTAGCACAAGCGTGTATGAGGCTTTGCTTATAGATTGTGTGAGAAATCTTGAGGTTGGCATTCCTGATCTTCTTGAAGAAGGAATTAAGTTGGTTGTATATATTGGAGAATATAACCTCATCTGCAAATGGCTCGGTTAGCGTTCATTCATTAGACACTAATAAAATCATGAATACTCTTTTTTTAATTTGTTTCGGTTGCGGTGTAGGTAATTCGATATGGGTTCTTGCTATGGAAATGAAAGGAACAGTTTAATGCCTGTCCTGAAGTCCCTTTTGAAGTTTATGCAAGAGAGATAGGCTTATTTAAAAAGTTATGGGCCACTTAGCTTCCTCAAGGTTCGTGGTGCGGGTCATATGGTTCCTATGGATCAGATCAGCTCAGGACTACACTAGCGATGTTAAAGAGGCGAACCAAGGGCTAACATAAAGGAAGTACAAGGGACTCCATGAGCTCGGTTTAAGGAATTGCAATGAAACATGAATCTTTCTTCCATATAACAATTGTTTATAAATAATGTTGCACATCGGTTAGATTTTGTAATAACCCTTTTACACGATCAGTGTTGTTAGATAGCGATTATAATTTGTTTGTATGCATTGCGCCTTGATTTGTAAGGCCCCTCGGCTGAAACGCGGTGGGGCTTTAAATCTAGTTGTTATTAACTTCGATCAGATCCACCTGAAAGTAGTTCAGCAAGTTCAGCCTGTAATTGTTAATACGTCTCTTTAATTACTGCTGAACTCATGACATCAACAACCTCCTTAGGGGAACTTTTGTCTGTTACTACCTCAAGTATCAACATCTCAATTTTGTTCCTCAAATCTAGCGTAGATTCAATAACATCTTGAATCATCTGATTAATTTCTGCATTATGTTTATCAACTTTAACCTTAATTACTGACATCAAACTTTGACCAAATTTTGAAGTTACATGAACACCAGAAGATTCAAGGGCATTAACAAATTCATATTCAACTTCTTCCCTAACATCTAGAACTTTCTCTTTAAGCTCTTGATCAAATTCTTCAAATTTAGACACCCCAGCTTTTTCAACTTCAGCTTTCAAATTCTCCATTTTCTTTTTCAGACTTTTCCAAAACCTCTTTGAACTTCTCATTGGAGGCGGGCCTTGGGGTGAAACCCTTGCGCCGCCTTAGTAGGTGGTGGCAGTGGAGGAAAACCCCCCAAATCACCAATCTTTACACTAAACCCACCCAATTCAACTACGGTAACTCCTCAATCTCCAATCTTTTTCCCAAAAAACCCTCTTTTAGATACCAATTTCACAACTTGTACACACCCAGATGCGTTATTTAGGTGAAACCCATGATCGGTGTTGAATGGGTGATTTCGGAGATAGACCAGGTGCGTGTGAAGAGGAAAACCCTTGGAGTGGTTCTTGATCAATGCCAACGAGCTCTTGAATTGCTGAGTTCTAATGGGCGTGTTATCTGATGAAGATGAAAGTTATGATGAAGTTGTTGATGGTTCTTGTGTGAGAGAGAGAGAGAGAGAGAACTGGATGTATTTGGCAAAAGGAAATGGTGAATTAGATGATGGGTCATTCTATACGCACCCCCCCTAATTACTAATTACACCCCCTATAAAAACATCACATCCATCAATCATTTGTTTTTTGTTTTTAGTCTTTTTTGTCTTTTTGTTGTCTTTTTTATTATATTTTATTATCTTTTGTTATTATTATTATTTACTATTAGTAATGAATTATTATTATTATTATTATTATAACTAATTATTTATCCAATTACATTTATAGTAGTAATAGAAACTATAAAAAAAATAAGTACATTCTTACAAAATTATATTATTAAACATTTTACATACCGAGCTTTAATCTACAACATAATATGTAGCAGGTTGTGCTATCCAAGAATTATACATATTTTGACGTGATTCAAATATATTCTCCCAGCCAGCTGCATCATTTCCTCTCATTAATTTCCATAGGTTGTTTGTGCTGGCAATTGGATACTCTCCTTGCAATTCTACCATTATAAAATGGTTACCATTCACGTGTGCAATTGTAATTATTTTTTTTTCTGGGAACTCGTGAGGGCCTCTCCAAAGCGAAAAACAAGTAGAACTGTTTCTAGTGCCGATCTCTCTACTTGAATCTTTAACTGATTTATACACACCACCACGATCACACATAAGTACAACTTTAGACACGTAGCCATTTTTAGCTTTCGATCTTTTAGTCACAATAGCGTAACCAAGACTACGTCCGGTGTTTCTAACCCATTCCATCAACTTTTCACGAGACTTGAACACCTAAAAGTGAACTAATATTAGTTACAAAATATTAGGTGAACAAGCTTGAGTAGTTACAAAATATATATTATCCAAACAAACTCATTTAAACTAAAACAAGACCCTTAACCTAGCTAGATTATATAACTAAGTTGAATCTTGAAACATGGGAATTAAAAACTATACCTGATCTGTTGAAAATCCAGATATCTCTTTAACTGTAGAGAGCGAAGGCTACTACCGAAGCTCCTCTTTTAAAGGGTCATAAAGCTTAAAGAAAAGTAGGCTCTCCTCCTTAGTTTTCACAGGTGGGGGAACTGGCTGTGAATCCTACATCAAAAAAGAAGTAAGTGAAACTAATAGCATATTTTTTTTATATAACAATGTAATAAAGAGTGAAAGGTATATGACTATACATGAATGCATATCAACTGAATATTACCTGTCCCATTTGTACCTCCAGAAACAACTTAAGCTCGGCATTGTTAGCCTTATTTGACACCTCTCTCAAATGCCCAACCTAATCAATAATAAAAAAAATATTTAGATTCAGCATATTATAATTGTAGCATCAATAATTTGAGGCATATCATTTTTACTCATACTTTTACTTTAAGCCTAGCACCAATAATATGATCATTTTACACGTTTTTTTTTTCAATTTTAATAATAATAATAATAATAATAATAATAATAATAATAATAATAATAATTCATTACTACTAGTAAATAACAATAATAACAAAAAGACACTAAAATATAATAAAAAGACAAAAAAAGACTAAAAACAAAAAGCAAATGATTGATGGATGTGATGTTTTTATAGGGGGTGTAATTAGTAAATAGGGGGTGTGTATAGTATCAATGATAGTTGTGTTTTTTTTAATTAAATTGCTTTTTAATATAGGTGGGGTCCACTGTTTAATTATCTCATAATTATTGTTTTAATTTTTTAAGTGAATACGTCAATTGCAATAAATGCCCCTTATGTGAAGGGTACATAACAAGTTTTTAACCAAGTAAATAGATGGGGTTAGTGTTAGGGGCCAAAATGGTTAAAAAAGATGTTAGGGGCTCAGATATTAAAATATTCTTTTTAGTCTAAAAGAATAAAAGTGATATAATCACATGGGCTAAAATCGTAATTTACTTTTAATTAAATCACGTGGATCATGTGCAAATTTTCATTAATTAAATATTAAATAGAGTTAACTGCCATTTTCGTCCCTGTGGTTTGGTCACTTTGGCCATTTCAGTCCATTTTTCAAAAATGCGCAATTTTCGTCCCCCACGTTCTGGAAAGGTGCCATTTCAGTCCAAAAATGCGCGAGTTAACTGCCATTTTCGTCCCTGTGGTTTGGTCACTTTGGCCAAAAAATGGCGCATTTTTGGACTGAAATGGCACCTTTCCAGAACGTGGGGGACGAAAATGGCGCATTTTTGAAAAATGGACTGAAATGGCCAAAGTGACCAAACCACAGGGACGAAAATGGCAGTTAACTCCTATTAAATATATAAGATATATTTGAATATATAAGACATTTTTTTCTTATTTTAATGATTTCATGTGTTAGTCATAGGGCTGGCAATTTTACACGAATACACGACACGAACCTACACGACCTTAACATGTATGTGTATGACCTTAACAGGTAACAGGTACTAAACAGGTAGACACGAAAATACCTGTTAATTTTCGTGTCTAAACAGGTTAGATACCTGTTTACCTGTTATATACCTGTTAAGACATGATAAGGATTTAATTTTAAAATTTTCATTAAATAAAAATACATGATGTACCCTAGTCGCCTACACTACACCGTATCACTGATTCCTTAGACCGAAGGGAGTGGGGCGACTCCCACCCCCAAGTCGCCCAAGGTTGGCATGAACACCGCCCCCAGAGGCGTTCTAGGGGGCGTCCCCCATGAGCCCGTCCTCTTCTCGTCGCCTCCTCCCTCTCACACAACAACTTTTTGGCACAAAATTCCAAGAACTCCCCCCCTTTTCAAACAAATCAACCAATCAGAGGTCTTGGTGGCATCTTGAGTTGCCATGAACACCACGCCCCCTTTTTTGAGGACGCCCCAAGCCGCCCCCCAAACGCCACGTGTCGCAAGACGCCCTCTTTTGAGGACGCCCCACTCCCTTCAGTCTTATGTTATTTCCTTCATTAGTTCAAAAAAACAGAAAACCCTAATACCTAATCTCTCTCAACTCTCTCAAAGTAGCAGCCGACATCATCAAGAATTCAAGATCCACCGCGACATCATCAAGATCCATCGCACCGGCATCAAGTCATCAAGATCCTCCTCTGTCAGCCTGCATCCACCGCCGGCCATCCACCACGCACAGCACTCCGGCAATTCAAAGTAAGCTAGATTCGCACATTGTTTAGTTAGATCCGCACATTGTTCAGTTAGATTCACACATTGTTCAGTTAGATCCGCACATTGTTCAGTTAGATTCACATTCACACATTGATATTTTTGTAACTGTAGTTTCGAGTTGTGATGTTTATGATTGAATCGTTCATACGTACAAACCGTTCCTATTTTGCGAATCACAGACTTGACTGTTTGTGAAGAAGTTTGAGTTGTTGATTTAAAAAAAAAAATCGTTTCAGATTTGCCGATATCAGTTCTGAATCTAAAGTTTGACTGGACTGTTTGTGATCTCAATCTGTATCTAAGTTTTACTGGACTGTTTCTGTTTGTGATCTGTATCTGTATCTGTTTGGAACAAATAACAGTATGTGATCCCTCGTTCCCAAAAAAAAAAAAAAAATAACAGTATGTGCAGCTGGTTTGGGTATTTTGAATAAGAACTGCTGATTAAAATCGAAGTCGGATAGTAAACTTTAAGGGGTTAAGCGAGAAACTAGTACAAGTTTGATTCTTGCTAGTAAACTTTACTAGAGGAGAATTAAGCGAGTTCGCCACTCCTAGAAGATTACTTTTGGACAACTTGTTCCTGTTTTCTTATGTGTAATGTTACTATACAGGCAAAACATGGGAGGCTTCAAGAAGATGAAGCTCGGAGATACTTTCAGCAACTAATTAATGCTGTTGATTACTGTCATAGTAGAGGCGTGTATCATCGAGATCTCAAGGTTCATCCTACCTTTCGCTAATTTTTATTATGTTGTTAAACCGCGAAAACCTTTTATAGTTCGTACAACTTTGTTAAGTTGTTCCAACAATGTGCTGTTTTGTTACTTTGAATAAGTTGTTGATATTCATACATTGCAGCCTGAAAATCTGCTCTTGGACTCGTATGGTGTTCTAAAAGTTTCAGACTTTGGATTATCTCAGCAAGTGGTATGTTAAAAAAATTAATTGTGGATGATTCTCTAGTGTCTTGTTGATGGTAATTATATATTTAAAATCTATTGTTATATAGGAAAATGGGATGTTACATACGGCCTGTGGGACGCCAAATTATGTTGCTCCTGAGGTAATTACAGCTTCAAAGTTTACTGATGTTTAAAGTAATGTTTGATAAATTAAAATTACTCAATTTATGTCCAATTGTCAATGCTAAATATGAGTACAATTATGTGCAGGTTTGAATTGTTGGAATTAAAGATCTAAGAAGAGAACCATGGGAACTTGGAAACTTTGAACTTGTTTTTAATGGATGTATTGAATTATTTAAGTCTTTTGTGATTTGCCGTTTATGGATTTTTGTTTTAAACTTGTTAAGTATTCGGTATTTTGTGGATTATTTAAGCTGTTTGTGAACTTTTGGCGAGTTTTGTTTCACTAAACAGGTTCTAAATATGTGATTATTTTAGTGTTAGTTAACAGGTATTAACAGGTAATTTTCGTGTATATCGTGTCGTGTTCGTGTTTGAAAAAAAGGACACGAAATCTTATCGTGTCGTGTTCGTGTATGGCCTATCGTGTCTTATCGTGTCTTATCGTGTCGTGTCTTATCGGGTACGGGTATACACGATATGCCAGCCCTAGTTGGTCACATGGGTCCATTATGTGTTGGTCACATGGTCGAGTATAAAAGTACAATGGTGATGGTTCACTTGCAAATCCAACATTGAAATTCTCATTCAACCATTTCCAATAATCAACGGTTGACCAATTAACCGGAGATAAAACATGAATCAAGTAGTTGTGGTTCCGTATCCCGGCAGAGGCCACATAAACCCTATGTTGAACCTCTGTCGCTTACTCTCTTCTCGACTGAACCGACATAGTCGCACTACCATCTTCACTGTTGTTGTCACTGAGGAGTGGCTCGGGTTTCTCAATCCTGAACCGGACCAGGATAGCATCCGGTTCACCACCATTCCTAATGTTCTCCCGTCCGAACTCAATCGTGGCTTGGACATGGTAGGCTTCCTAAGGGCTGCTCAAACCAAAATGGAAGGTCCTTTTGTGGAGGTGCTTGATCAGACTGAGCTTCCGGTGAAACTGATCATAGCTGATGCTACTATGCGCTGGCCGTTTGACGTCGCTAACAGGAGGAATATTCCGGTAGCGGCGTATTGGCCGATGAGTGCCTCCATGTTTTCCGTTGTGTATCATGTTGATCTCTTGGAATCACATCATCAGCTTTTCGCCAATGTGTCAGGTGTGATTTCTCACTAAATACTTCCAATTGATTCCTTGAAGATTTAGACTAGTATTGCTAATCTTATTTGTACCCATCGGTTGGAATGAGCTCTGTACCGTTACTGAAAATACCGATACTGAAATTCGCCAAATATAGGTACCGGTACCGAAAATTTTCAGTATTGTGAGGTACAGTACCGGTACTGAGACGGTTAAAATGAAAGAGAGAAAGGATGGTTAAAATGAAAACCATGATAGATAAAAGTAGCTGGTGGTTGGAAGCTGGTAGATGTAGCTTTCTAGATATATTTGGTGTTTGGAAGAGTAGTTGGAACTTTTAATAAAATGTATAAAATGACTAAAATAAGATAACTAAAAATTTAGAAAGCTTGTGCATAAAAAAATCATTATCTTTAAAGGTTAAAATAGTCATTTTTCCCTAAAAACTTGTAGCTCCTTCTAAACGCTACTAGTAGGAGCGTTTAACCAAAAGCTTCAAGCTTATAACTTAAAAGCTTCCAGTTCCTTTAACCAAACAAGATTTTTAATTGAGTAAAAGTTTTTTCTTAAATTTTAAAGCTAGAAGCTTCTAAAAGTTTTATGCCAAACATACCTTTTATCTCTCTATATATCTATGTATGTATAAAAAGAAACAAAGAAGAGAAATATGTGAATATTAACTCAATAAAAAAAAGTAAGAGAACCATTCACATGTACTTGATCTAGTGGTGTTGAAGTATTGAGATTAAAAGTTGTGATTTTTGCTTTGGTAGTGGGTATTTCATATTCAAAAGTAATGGAAAGTGATTCAAAAGGGCAATTCAATCATTTTGGCCGAGTGTACTCCCCAGTCAATTCAAACCCATTTGTGCCGGTTGCAAAAAAGTACAAAGAAAAACACACTCTCTTTCGTTCGTCTATTTACATTGGTGTAAATAAAACGTGCACAATTGTAAAAACACAAAAATAAGAAGCTTTTAACATGAACCAATATCTAATTTTTTTAGTAATGTACTTTAGAAATAACATAGATGTATGAAGTAACAAAAAATATCCAAAAATTAATTATAAACAAAACAAGAAAAATATAAACTCAGCTTTTCTTTCTTTTTTTGACATCACTAAGTTAAAAAAAAAGTTCAGCAACTATAAACACAAAGAAAAGAGGTGCCAGGATAATTAAAAAAAAAAAAAAAAAAAACAGAAACTTCAAACACATATATTGATAATAATAATTTACATCGAGATAGTTGGTAAACGGGCAACAAGCTTCGCCGTTTACGATATATAACTAACAACCTTTTCGATTATCGTAAACCCCATTTACCGCAGTGTAAACCTAATTTACATTACTGTAAACCTCAAATTCTATTACTGTCATCATTACCTCAAAACATTTTAAGCGCAAAACAACAATTTACAGCAATGTAAACCCAAGTTGTTAACGTTTTTTACACCGCAACAACTAAGGATATAACTAAAAAAATTTCAAGAAAGTGCACCGATGTAAATGTTTTTTACAATCAAATTTAACAAATATTATGTCGTCATTTTCCATGTCAACACAAGCATACAAACACAAATGACAAAATACTATCGCTTTGTTAATAAAATATTGATAAGAAACATTACAATAAACATATAAATCCAACAAAATGAAGATGCAATAAATCAAAACTTTGTTAATAAAAATATTGACAAGCAACTTTGCGATAAACATATAAATCCAACAAAATAAAGATACAATAAATCAAAACATTTTTCCAAAACCTACACCAATTATTGAACATGCTTTGTCTAGTTAAAATACTGATAACCAAAAACTATAGTTTTTTTAATAAAATATTGATAAGAAACATTAAAAATTTTATAAAAACAGTGGTTCAATATGCAATAAATAAAATAATTTATAAAAACAGTGATCTTTTCATTTGTTTGAACAGAAAGAGGAAATGAGACCATAGATTATATTCCCGGGTTATCTTCATTAACAATAGCAGACCTTCCAACGACCTATCGTCGCGGCGCTGAGATGTTTAACGGCGTTGCACCCACACTCTTTGGTATAAAAGCAAATTATGTCCTTATATCAACCATGTACGAGTTAGAATCCGAAGCCATTGATGCTCTTCGAGCTACATTAAAGATGCCCATTTACACATCTGGACCGAACATACCCTACTCCCAAATCGAACCCAATCCCTCATCAGACCAACCATTTTACATAAACTGGTTAAACTCCAAACCACCAAGAACTGTCTTGTATGTTTCTTTCGGTAGCTTCCTTTCGGTTACAAGTGCTGAAATGGCTGAAATCGCATATGGGTTAACCCAAAGTGGTGTTAACTTTGTGTGGGTGGCTAGAGGAGAAACTTCACATTTAAAAGAAATTTGTGGGAAGAATGGTATGGTGGTGGAATGGTGTGACCAACTTAGGATTTTGTTACATTCTTCTATAGGGGGATTTTGCACACATTGTGGGTGGAATTCGGTGAAGGAGAGCATGTTTTCAGGTGTACCGATGTTGGCTTTTCCTATATTACTCGACCAACCACTTAATAGTAAATTGATCGTCAAAGATTGGATGGTCGGATGGAATATGAGAGAAAGGGTGGGTGTTTTTAATAGAGATGAGATTGCGAAGACTGTAAGAGATTTTATGGATCCGAAGAGTGTTGCGAGGACTGAAATGATGGAAAGGGCGAAGGTGTTTTCAAGAATTTGTCAAGAAAGTGTGGTTGATGGCGGATCGGTTAATGAAGATATTGATGCTTTTGTTAGAGATATTTCAATGAACTAAAAGAAGCGAATTAGATTTAGATGCGTGTTGGATTTATCGGTGTAATTTCAATAAAAGTTTATCGATCACTTCTTGTGTGAAGATATACAAAGAAACCGAAGTCACTCTGTTTTAAATGATAACAATAATTAGTATTAAAAATTACTTAAAAAAAAGTAATGTTACTTTCAAAGAACCTACGACATTGTTAATGTGTTTTTTTTTTCGATCCAACTGTTATTAAACGATATGGATGGATAGATGTTTTTAGATAAAGAATGAGATAAAAAAGTTCGTTAGCCTTCTTTGTGTTGGACTTTGACCTCAAGTCAACTTCCTTTTAACCTGCTGTTTTGCCTTTCTTTGTATTTCAATAGGCCCACCAGAAGTCCATGAATCCCATATTTTAGTCCAAACGTTTATCAGCCAAACTTTCATTTTGTATTTTAACTAGTCAATTTCCTCGCGCGTTACGGCGTGTTCGAAATGTAAAGTAACTCGAATTTGTACCATCTAATGAAAATATATTATATTTGACCTGACTTGTTTCTAAACAAAAGTTACGTCAAAGCGTAGACAAACTAAACGTACAAAAAAATAAAGACGAAAACGTATTATATTTTATCCGATTTATTTACGAAATAAATTTCCATTGAAACGTTAACTAATTTTAACTTATACCTACAAGTATATAAAAATAAGTACCTAAGAAAATTAAGTTTTTTTATGTTAAAGAAGTAGCGGCATCATTGAAATACAAAGTAACTTGAAATTTTACCATTTAATGAAAACGTATTATGACTTGTTTAAAAAAATATATATGTCAAAATGTAAATCAACTAAAAAGGTACAAAAAAAGTACAAAAGGTATTATATTTGACCCTAGCAATTTCCACAAAGAGAAAATTACATTAAACGTAAATCAATATGAATTTATATTAATACGTACATAAGAATAAGCGTATAAAAATTGATTATAAAGTTTTTAGAAGGTCGAAGATTGTAAATGTGGCTGCTACAGTAGAGTGCACTTCTTGTAGTATTTTAGAATACCAAACTGTAAGTCCATTTGAATTTTACAAACATGCCACGTAAATGAATTTCATTCTTGTACTTCTGCATAAGTTAATCCTCAATGAAAAATAAAATGATGTCTCATCTTATTTAGGAATTAAGAGATAACTAGTATTAAGCACCCCGCGTTGCGGCGGGGGCGAGCACTAATGCCACACTACTGTCAGCGACCACCGAGACTGAAGTTGCGGTGTTAATGCGAAGAAATTAAACCGAAACGTAAAACACATAATAAAATAACTAAGTTGATCTAGGACTCGCGCGTTACGATGAACCCGCGTCTTTTTTTCCCGTTTGACAGGTTCATCGTAATCTATATATAATATATATCAATACCACTATACAAACCATAATGCATACATTACAACAACCATTGCATCAATATGTTGCAAATTATATTTATACAAGATTTTGGCTAAATTAATTAGATTATTATAAATAATAATAATTTACAAATAAAACAACACAACTTTGAATAGATATGGTAATATAATGAAACCATTATTTGATTAGGGTATAACTACTTAAGCACAATTTACAGCCATACATGCATACAAAACAGATTGAATTTGGTAAGGTAATGAAACCATTATTTGATTAATGTACAACCACTTAAGCACAACTTACAACCAGTATTTGATTAAGGTATAACCACTTAAGCACAACTTACAACCAATATTTGTTTAAGGTACAACCATTTAAGCACAACTTACAACCAAACACTTACGCACAACTTACAACAAATATTTGCTTAAGGTACAACTATTTAAGCTCAACTTACAACCAAGTATGCATACAAATATTTCAAATAAATAGTATATAAATTTATAGTGTATAAAACCAATTATTTTTTGGAAAACCCCCTAAGCTCTTAGTACAACAACTATATGCCAAAAGGTGTTCCTAATTTATAATGTATAATATTAAGTATTAAATCTTCAACCTCATTTATATGTGAACTAACATGTAACGTTTTGATGGTTAAGAAAAATAAAATTATGTAATTGTATCGTCTAAGTTTAAGTACATTTTTCTCAATAACTTGTAACATATAAAAACTAACAATAACATAATGTAATTATATCGTTTAGTTGTGGAGTCCATTAATAATGAGGTATGCAAAGTGTGGAAGACAACCTTTGTATTGCCCGGTCGGGTTAAGTTGTATTTGCAGGTTTATGTCTTTGTTTATATATCATTACAATTTGACTATGAGGTGTGGGGGGCTTGAATTGAGGGCATTGCTCGACTTGTAACGGGTGTGGGCTTCATCAGACCACCCCAAAAAAAGTGGGGAGTGGAAGCGGCGCGGCCAGGCGGTGTTGGAGTGCCATATTGATTTTTTATATTTTTTTATATAGTTGACATTTATATAATAAAACACAAACTTATATTAATTTAAAAAAAAGTTACATGAAATCCTAAAAATTTTAAAAAAACTACTTATTAAATCCTAAAAAATAAAAAAAAGTAGTTACTAAATCCTAAAAAAAATTACAAAGTTCGGTAAATATTAAAGTGCGAAACCCACTTAAATTCCGAATTCCCGTCGTGCCTCCACTCGATCTTCGCGATATCCACTCGATCGTCGTGGGTCAAGTCGCCCGCAGGGACACGGTCGAAACAAACTTTAAACCGATCCCACTTCGGTTTGAGTTCACGCCACTTGTGATGGCACGCGTTTAAATTGTGACGCGCATTCCCAACGTGTTGTTGGTATTGCTGGAACGCCCGTCTCAAATACGCGGTTTGACCGCGTTGTAGCGTACGTTGTGCATCGACAATCGATGTCACAAGTGCAATCTCCTCATCCTCTGTCCAATGCACCATGTTCGGTTTTATGGTGTGGGTTTGGTTGAAAAAGATTTGTTATTTGGTGCGGGTTTGGTTGAAAAAGATTTTAAATAGTTGTGGAAAAAATGAAGTTTGGGATGGGTATTTATAGGTAAAACTGGTAATTTTTTTTTAAATTTGATTTTTTACTTCAAACCCGCCATCCCCAACGGTTAGAGCAAACGGCTACCCCAAACGGTCATCTCCCACAAGCCAATCCAAACCCGCCACCTCAGACCCCCCCCCCCCCCCAAATCCAGTCTTCAAAACCACGCCAGCAGGGCAACGCCGTTGCCAACACTGACTCGGTGTGACTTAGCCAACATTATTTGGCATCTCCGCCCCAACCAACACCCTACACTCACTAGTCTTACAACAGTGAGAGAGTTTAAATATTACTATAAATTGAATCACAAACCACAGTTCCCACTAAATGAAGCATTCTATGTCTTTTATGGTGGGTGCTTTATCTTTTCGCAATCGTTGTATGTCGCCACTAAAATTTGTTTTCCTCTCGCAGGAACTAGCTTATACTTTCGGTTTCGCTATCAGCAGACGTTAGTTGTTACTCTATGCCGGTATTGCAAATAAAATATCAACCTAAATAGTTATTATAGTCACTTTATTCATGGAGAAATATTATTCTTAGCTTTTGTATTTGAGACTTGGTAGAAAGCTTGATGACAAGATGCAATGGGTGGGCCGTATTTGTTTCACAGTGTGTTTTTGTGTGTTCTCGCTTCTTCACCGCCGCAGAAGTACCAATGAGGAGACACCACCTGTCAAGGAAGATAAGTCATGGAGGTCTCAATAA
>JARYGA010040383.1:0-25061 GCA_030545235.1 Helianthus tuberosus
TATGCGTCCACCATTGTGGCTCCCATAGTGTGCGCCATTCGTAACCCCGCCAATAGTGCTTCATATTCGGACTCATTATTCGAACATTCGAACTCAAATTTTAGAGCGTACATCAGTTTCCCCCCCTCCGAGCTGACTAACATGAGACCTGCCCCTGCCCCTTTACCACTGGACGACCCATCCATATAGAGCTTCCAGGTTTCGTTAGTGGTGCTAGAATTGGGGGCGTCTAGATTTGTTCCCGGGATATGTTCCCTCACTGGGATTTCAGCTATGAAGCCAGCCAGTACTTGGCCCTTAATGGTTGTTCTCTTTCGATACTCAATATCCATCGCGCCTAATTCGACGGCCCATTTTGCTAAACGCCCAGAAATCTCTGGCTTGTTCAAGATTTGCTACACACGCCGACTAATTCGATGGCCCATTTTGCTAAATGCCCGAAAATCTCTGGCTTGTTCAAGATGTGAGTTGTATAAAATGTATCTGTAAAATTTGAGTTGTATAAGATGAAAGCTAGTATGTAAAGATGTAGTATGTAAAGCGTCAATGAAATCGTTGATCATTAATGTTTCGCGAGGACATTAATATGTGAGACGAATTAGGAAGCAATCCAAACCTAGACGATTTTGTGTCGACTACTATCGACTGGGACACAAACGCACTCTTCTGTATGGGTCCAGGGCCAAGTGTGGGGCTCTCCAAAACCCATTAGATCTAACCCTCTGTACCTAGGTCCAAACTGGATTAATGGTGCTTAGATGTATGACCCTAATCGCACATGATCTAAGGTGTTTCATTCCATGACTTATCATACTATGAACATGTATTTTCCCCGATAGTTGTAAAGTTGTAAAGCATTTAAAATGAATAGGGGACATGAACTCACAAAATTGCGTCCGTGAATCGTAAGTAACTGTGATCTCACATGCGGTCGTCTTGAATAGTGTCATGACCTACAAACGTCCTATATTTGTTAAACACTTCGGTCTTTGTAATGACTTGTGTACAAGTCTTTTATCTTGAATATGTGTTAAGACTTGTATGTCTTTGTTATTCGTTGAACTGTGCCTTAGATGTATTAACTGATAACTGTTTAGTGTATATATTTCGCCAAATATATATATATATATATATATATATATATATATATATATATTCTTGTATCTCGTGAGTGGTATCGTAGTTGTATAAATGTGTGTTCACCAAGTGTTAGGTGATGTAAATGTGTTTATCGTTGTACGTATAGGAATACGTATGTCCGCGTTGTTCATTATGTGATCTTGTATCCTTAGAATATATACCTATATATTATAAGATATATTTCATATGAATATATATGTTATACTTGGTAAAAGGTATAGAAAATATCTTTAAAATAATCTATTTTTAAGATTGGTTCTAAAAATATAATTTTAGTCTTTCACTAAAACAATATATTTTAGATGGTAAGAAATATATATGTATGTTTATATATTTCACAAACAATACCTTTTTAATATAAAGTATAAGTAATATATTTTGTATATAGTAGAAAATATATGGTTACTTATTCGGTTTAGAAAATGTAGTTTACCAAGTCGTCGATATATTGTGTATTATAGTCCATAATACTTATATAGTCCGTATATTTGTCCGTAAGTCTGATTTGTCCATAAGTTGTGTCCGAAGGCTCGGATCGTCCTTAAGTTGTTTTTAAGGTGTCTTTATATGTGTAGTCTTGTAAGACTTTAGTTGTAATGTGTCTTGTGTTTATTTGTACCATTGTATTCAAGTTACTAGTTTCCATACATATAACTAATACAACCAAATAATACATTGCACATAAGTTGTTAAGATAACTAAATATATTTTCTCAAAAATATATATTTATATCTAGTTTTGCTTTTATAAAAACTATTCTTTAAAATCTTTTTATTCTAATAAAGATTTTATAAAAAATGATAGTTTTTATAACACATGATTTTTAAGAAAAATGGCCATATTTCCTTTGAAATATATACTTAGCCATGTTCAATAAAACATATCTTTTTCTTATACAAATCACCAACAATTTTCTCATATCATTCTTAATAAAAACATATGAGATTTATATCAAAATCTTAACAAGATGAAATCATAAACATGTAGGGTTTTGGTATGATCATCACATATGTTTACTAGTTCAAAAACCATGTTTTACTTCTAGTTTTATCAAACTTTTTACAAAAACCCATCTTGTATGTTTCTTTTTATAACTTTGTAAAAGCATTATTTTTGGTGAAAAACCTTATATACTTTAACAAAACCCAAGATTATGATCATCCATTCAAACATTTATGTTTAACAAAACCCTTAAACATTTTCATGTACACTTGTTAGATCATGTTTTTAAACATTATCTAACAAGTTATTCATATGCTAATCATCAAAACCAGATCGAATATGCAAGTAATAATCCTTAAATCACAACATAATAAAACTTTTATATCATGATTTTTATTTTGCTTCTATGTATTTTCATATTATTTTGTCTGATTGTTTAGTTTATTACATGTTCTTTAAACAATAAATACATAAATAAGTATGAAAAAAAAAGGATTTTAGAGGCTTACTTCTAGCACTTGTGGCTAGGGATGATCTAGATGATGATCAAAGAAAAGAAAAATGTTGATGTTGGGGTTTTGAAAGCTTTTGAATGGAATGAAAGGCTTGATTCTTCTTGTAGTGTGTTTAGATCATCCTAAGTATCATCAAGCACCATCTTGATCATCAAAGAAGGTTAAAAAGGTGAAGGTTTTTTATGGTGTTCTTGGCTAAAGTATGAATATTGAGAGAGTTCTTAAGTGTGTGAAAAAGAGGTGAAATGTTATGTAATGTGCTTAGATGATTATGGTAATTAGATGTTATAACTTTTCACCACACTTTACCACTTGATCCACTTGCAAAACACTAGTAAATATCTAAGATATTTGTGGAAACAACTTGGGGGGGTCCCACAAGGGTTGAGCCGAGAATGGGGGGGGGGGGGTACCCATGCTTTGTGAACTTGTTTTCTTTGTTAAAAAGTGTTAGTCTACTTAGGTTAAATGTTAGGAAACTTCATAAGCTTAAGTGTTTAAATGTTTTATATGTATTAAGTGACCATTACTAGTCTAACATGATCCAATAACATTAGATGGTCACTAAAAAAAAGATCCGATATCATTCGGATATCCGTTTGACGTTGTTTCTGTTAGTCGTTATTTGAACGCTAAGCTTGTGTAAGTTGTATGAATTGATGTAGTTATTGGTTCGTATGATACCCGAAGGTATCCTCATATGAATTCTACGTTAAACAACACTTTTATATGTTGCAAAAAGATTAAATTGCTGATTTCTGCAGAATTTCTGTGGAAAAGTGTTGAAATTGTCGCTTTTAGTGCTTTTTCGGACAGTTTTTAGTGTTATCGGACTTCGGGAAGGTATTAAACCAAACTCTTGCATTCCTAGTTAGGGTTTAATGTATATTAGATGTTGGACTTTCGTCTGAGTCCTAAAGATGTCATTTAGATGGTTTCTGCGGATCCTGCGTTTTCGTCAGCACACTAGTTCACTAAGTGCTTTTCTAGTTGTTTTGATGCATTGTTTAAACTGTTTCAAATGTAATCAATAAAAATGAATCATGTGCATCAAAAATAAGTATTCCATGAGTATTCTAAATGTATGTCATGAAATATGCAGTTCGGATGTTCAGAACACATAAAAGTGTAGCTAAAAATGAGTAATTTAAGTGTAAGAAAGTCACCGAAAAGTGGCAGTTGTCACATGCTACCCAGGTATGATAACGTGTTTCTCTAAGTATCCCCGCTTCAGTTAACTTCCAGACTTCTTTCAAAATTGCCTCCTTTCTGTCAGGTGCCATGCTTCGCTTCCTCAGAGCTACGAGTTTAATTCTCGGTAATGTGGATAAAGATGCTCCGCCCTATCCCGGTGTATGTCGGTCATGTCGCTATGCTCGAAAGCGAAAACATCCATTTGTTTCAGAGCAATGTTTTAAGTATATCCTTTGTCTCCCGGGAGAGAGTATCACCAATGGTGACCATTTGATCAGGGTGTTCAGTGCTTAATACCCACTTCTCAGGTCCAATCGCCCCTGTTGGGCCATGTCTACATCTTTTTGCATTCATAACTTCCCCCACATGGTCGCGACATACAGTTGCGACTCCCCTTGGAGTTGGGAATTTCATGCGTCCCCGTGCTGTGGAAACCACGGCGTCCAACTTACCCAGGGTATATCGTCCAATAATGACATTGTAGTGGGATTCCGCCCGGACCACCACGAATGGGATAACAATGGTTCTCTCATACGGCGTTTTACCGAAGGTAACTGGAAATGTTATTTTCCCAATCGGATCCACCTTCTCTCCGTTAAACCTTTAATGGGAGCGTGGACTGGCTTTAGAAGGGCCCTGTCTTCTCTTTGCATCTGGTTGTAACAGTGTTCAAAAATAATATCTTTTGAGCTTCCGGTATCCACCAAAATTCTTCTCATGTTGTAATCGCCGATCGCGGTAGTGATGATGAGGGGATCAACGCTAAGGTGAGTATCCCACTGTCGTGGCTCCACCTGCATATCGACCAGCATCCATGGTTCCATAATTTCGATACCCCATTTGTTTCCCCATTCGTCTTCCATGTACACCATATTCATATCACGTTGTTTTCTTCCTGTCTTGCCATCCTCATCTTTAACAGGTAAAGGACTCTGCTTAATGTCCTTGACCAGATGGGCTAGCTTTCCTGACTTGACATAATATTCAATTTGCTTTTTCAACTGGAAATAATCATTGGTATCATGACCGCACCCTTTGTGGTAGTCGTAATATTTGGAAGAATCTTTTCCGGACGAGTCCTTCAGAGGCTTTGGTGGATTAAGCTTAAGGTTATCCGAAGCCAAAATTTCGGTTGGCATTTTGCTTAGCACGGGGAAATCTGACTTTACCCGATTCGGGGAGGCCTCAGCCCTCCCTGGTACGCCCCGCGGTCTGTCATATCTTCCTTGGGACTCAGTGTTGTTGCCCCTCAGAAATCTTCCACTTTGACTTTTGATTTTTCCTCCACGGCAGTCCGTATCATCATACCCCTTGTAAGATTCTTTCTTTTTGTTTGCCGCATGACTTGCTATTATTGACTTTTCCTGTCGTACATAAATCTTGGCAATCCTCATGATTTCTTCTATAGTGTCTGGGACCCCGTTTCTGTCATGTAACTTTTTGAGGAGCTCATCATCGTTAAATCATTGTAGGAAAGCTCCGCACGCCAAGTCCTGAGTTTGTCATGGTATTGCTATGCTTTCCTTATTAAACCTGGCAAGAAAATTCTCTATCGTCTCATTATCTCGTCGACATATATGTAGCACCTCATTTCGGTCTTTGGTATGCCTCCGCTGCTGACTAAACTGCTGTGAAAACTTTAGCACCAATTCATCAAAACTATCAATCCCTCCGACCGGTAGGCTGTCCCACCAGACTCGGGTCGCCCCTACTAAGGTCTGAACAAACATTTTACACCATAAGGGCATGGGCCATAGGGTCACCTCTCCTGCACTTCGGAAAAGGTTGATATGATCATCCAGGTCAATGATCCCATCGTATTTGCCCACCGTCGGTGGCATCTTTGGCTTTTCCTTGATTGGAGCTTATGCTATCCACCGGGAAAACTTTGATCGGAATGTGATTTCGGCGGGCTTGTGTGATCTGGTTAACTCATCTTCCTCAGGGTCTACTGGTATTCCCAAAGGAGGACCCTGAGTAGCCGGGAGGTTCACAACCTGTGCAACCGGTAATGGTTCAGTTTAAGCATGATTAGGTTGTTGTCTTGCATTAGAAGTATTCCCCCCAGGGGTCATAGTTGTGACTATGTTGCCCGGTGTGGGATATGAACCAGTGCTTTTATACCAAAACGTGGATTGCGTGTACTGGTATCCCCACCGCGCTGATTGGCTTCCTTCATATGGGTTTCCAAAACATACATTTGCGGCGGCATGTAGCTATAAGGTGGCATGTAATAATAGGGCGGAAGATATGCTTGATTCCCGGGTGTGATGGGAGCATTTTGTACGACCCGCGACATTATTACCAGCTGATAGGCCGGTGTTGACATCGATGCAGTTAAGCCCGCCGAATATAATGGCGGGAATTGAAAATTGTCCGTTGGTGGATAAAACTGAGCCATTATCCCGACGATGGATGTGTGGATAGGCTGAGATGGTTGATAGTAATAGTCCCTTGGACCTGAGGTTGGTGTAAACACCGGCAAATTGGTGTTTAGGGATACCCTGTGTGAAGCGGGTAAGGTAACCACCGTTGTTACTGATGCAACGAGTGGTTGGGTCAGCCCTGTGATTTGGGTTGAGGGTCCCGCTCCTGAGACTATTGTGCCGATATACCCACCATCATACACTGGTGGCATCTCCGCATCAAACTCCATGTGTCAAGGACCTTGTAACCACCGGAGAAGAAACCATCGCCGCAACATTCATTAAAACTGTACTTTTATGGCTGGTGGGAACTAGAACGGTGCTGACTACTATAGTGCTTACGTTCGAAACACTCATCATGGTAAAGGATTCTCATTATCTATGTCCCACAGATGGTGCCAATGTAGAAACGTTACCTAGTCAGATGATCCAAATGTAAATGGCCTGAACATCAATCTGCAAAACAGAACACTGTTATGACTCGTTACAGGAATGGGATTATTCCTGTAACCACCCTCCAGCGTGAGAATAAGTACACGTAGATGGGAGAAAAAAGTGTTTGAGAGAGGGAGTGAATGTTTTTACCTTGTGATTTCATCCTTTATTTATAGTTTCTGGCGAATTAGGGTTTCCCCTTAAATCGGAGAGTTGGTTACGCAACATCTCCTATCTTCTCGGATGTCATACGAATATTCTATTTGCATGGGGATATTTTATATATCTTCGTTATTAATATTCCTTATTTAATGATGGTTTACCCGACCCGGGATGACCGAGCCGGGTCATTCCTTCACAACATCTTAACTTTTCTCATTGTTAACATTATTGTGATTGTAACAATATTAACCAAAACAATAAGAACCAAATATTAAAGATCACACACATGCCAACATAGGTTACTAATGTAATTGGATTTATGATGTGAAAGCTTAATATGGAATGTCACACCTATGTATTGTAACGCTTCACATTTCTATATTTTCCATATTTAGAAAGTTGTATTCGTATTTCTATTTTTGAAAACTTGTATTCGTATTTCATTTCCAATTTTGTAATTCGAGACGTTGATCATAATGGAATTCACTTTTATACATATACATGTTACATACTTATGTTATACGCAATCAATCACTGAATACTTTCCTATACGTGAAACTGAGACTCGAAATACTTGGAAATACCAATCATACATGCATCATGCTCATACAATACCTTGATACACTTTGAATACCTAAAAATAGGCCAAAATACAAGAAAAACGACATAAAATAACGTAGTTACAAAGTACATGGGCTGAAAATGAACAAAAACCAAACTTTGGGAAACATTACTCGTCGCGCCACGCGACGGAGAAATGTTGCCTGGTCGCGTGGCACGGCCATGTTGATTCTCAACATCCCCTTTTCGGCTAACGAGTTGGTCCCCTTTTCCACCTCCTCTCACCCCCAATCACCTTCCAACCTTCTTTAAACCCAAACCATAATCCTCCACTATAAATATATGCCTCCCACACCTTCCTAACACCTTTACACACTCTACAAATCACTCCAAACATCCAAAAACTCTCAAGAATTCCTATTTTGGGCAGAAACATCCAAAGTGTTCTAAGTGAGTTTTCACTCACTTTTCTCCAACTTTCTTCTTCAAATCTTCTTTCAAACAATTTGGATAACCTCTAGGAAAGTTTCTACAAGTTTTCCATGACAAAATAAGGTGGAACCTCACCACATTTGAGGTCCAAAGTAGGATGAAAATTCTGTTTTCACAAAACTTTTACAACATGTTTGGTTCTTGTTTCATCTTATGGAAATCTTGCACCAACCTTGCTCCCAATCAAACTCATGGTTATGGGGCTTGTGTATTGTTGATTTCCAGAAGATTAAAGACCTAAAAACATCCTAAACATTTTGTTTTAACAAGGTTCCAAGCAACCTACAAGTTTTGAAACCATCCAAGTTCATCATCTTCAATATGGTTGAACTTATGATTTGGTAAAAGTTTGAACCATGGAAGCTTTGGCTCTCTAACCTTGTTCCACTACTTCACTTTCTTGATTTATTACTTACCACTAAGTCTCAAAACATTTTCCAACAAAGGGATTAGGCTACATCACGTCCCCAAACACTTTCCATGTTTGAGATGCACGCATCTAGCTTGCTCGCTTGTTTGTTTTAAGATTTAGTAGTTTATGTATTATTCATTTTTAGTCTATATTCATGATCAAACGAAATCATCAACTAAGTTGATGATTTTGTGCTTTGGTGAAACATATAATGAGGTTAAATGGATGTTCATCATCCTACCTCCTTGCATGACCGCATTCGTGGCTCCTTACTTTACCTTAATTTATGTTATACGTCCTAAATTCTGAATCTAGTCCGTTAAACAAAACCACAACTCACACACCTTCGTTTCCCTCTTAGGGTAACTTCGGTGTTCCAAAACTCAAGACTCGTCAAACTCACTAAGTGGAATTACTTCACAAACCGTGAGTATACATGACCCTCTTTCCTATTTTACACTTTGGTGCAATATATATTACCATATTAAAACTTACACAAACACACATATGCAAATACTTTATTCATACAAACGAATCTGATATACATGCTTTATACATTCATACTTTAGAAATACATGCATGCTAGAAGCCATTCTTGCACTATACTTTGTCATTAACTTCGTACAAGTCTACCTTAACATGTATAGCGCTATAGGAGTAGCACACCGCCCTTGTTGGGTCTATGTTAAGTAATCATACAAATGGTCTTGTCGTTGCGACGATAAGATTACGCTAGTGGAATCTTTGTGTTGACACGTATGTGATGCATGCTAGTTCATGATATGTTATGCCTTAGTATACGTTTTTGCCATGTGGATTTCATTAAAATTCTTTTATACATATGCTAGTACACTAAACTTGTATGCTCACCAATGCTTTTATGTTGACATGCTACTTTAATATATATTGCAGGAGCTTGATGTTGATGCGTTGAAAATAAATCTAGTTGGAAGGACTAGAAACGCACTTAGTTAAATTCATGTTTGTTGTTTATTTTGTTATGTTCTAGTTGTATTTTCTTTTAAAACAATGTATTCCCGTTAGCATGAAATGAAAATCGTTACTTTAAATACTTGTCACAAATAGTCGCTACGAAGTGTTGAGCAATCTCATTTTCGTCTCACTCTGATGTTTCCGTCATCAGTTGGGGTCAATATAACTATATTAATACCTCTAGTAGAAATTCAATATTAAATGCTAAGAGTGTTTTAAGATGTACTTATCTCTATGTGTCATGTGTTGTTTCTCTAAAACTGAAAAGGTATCATTCCCAAAAGTCTTAGATACAACAATTTATTTGTAAGCTCGATATATAAATCTTTCTTTGATATAACATGTCAACTTGATCGTCAGGTGCAATCTTCAAACACGTCCACTTTATTCCACTGAATATTGACTCTTATTTTGTTAGTTTAAACATCACGAAAAATCTCAATCTCCTAGATGATTTAAACGATTTCTTTAAAGTACTTAAAATCATAATAGAGAAGTCTGAATTGCTAAAAAACAGAAGGAAACATTGAAGAATCAGTGAAACTTCATTAAAGAGGGGCAAATTTGGGAGCAGGGTATGAAAATTGGGGAAATAAGCCTGACCTTTGATATGACGTCTTAAAATTGTGAAGGAAATTACAGTTTTGTACATGGGAAATGCTTAATATAGTATAGTAGGATGCCCACGTGATGCCACAGGGGCGACAATTTACAACATGATACTCGTTTATGTTAGTTTAGCAATTCTCTAGTGATAATTATATGGTACTACTGTCAGTTCCTCATTCGTATTATACATTAATACCCATATAACTCAGTGCAGTTCACAACGTATTTCACGTGTCGAATCTGAAGAAGTGTCTGTCAGATGAGACCCTCATAGTTCCTTTGAAGGAACTCACTATCGACGATCAGTTGCGATTCGTCGAGGAACCAGTTGAAATCACGGATCGGGACGTTAAGGTCCTCAAGCACACCATAATACCTCTTGTTCGAGTTCGTTGGAACTCCCGTCGTGGCCCAGAGTTCACCTGGGAACGAGAAGATCAAATGAAACTCAAGTATCCCCAGTTATTCGAAAACAGTTCAACCACTACTGAGGCTGAAGCTACTACAGAATTTCGGGACGAAATTCCAAATCAACGGGGGGATGATGTGACACCCCAGGAAAACCAGTAAACTATACAACACAACTAGCTTCCTTAGTAACCACGTACTAGATTTCGGGACGAAATTTCTTTCAAGTTGGGGATAATGTGACAACTCGAGTTTCCAAGATTTCCATCTTCGCATTAATTGCACGTTAATTGTTTATGTTATTTGTTTACACGACTCGTTGTTTCGCAACGGTACACGTTTGTAATATGTTAAATCGTATTGTGAATGATATGTTATATTTGTTGTGCAACATAAGTGTGTTTGTGGATATATGGTGGTATGTTTGCTAGTATATGGTTGTATGAGCAATACATTAGTATGCTTATTATTAAAGATGGATTCCTAGCCGAAAACTCCCACCCACTCAATGAAAACACAGGTTGGACGAAAACCCCTGTTTTCGCCACCTCTCCCAACGAAAACAAAGTGTTTTCGACACCTTCACTATTTACGCCGGGAATGGGCTTGGGCCCAAGGGCGTTCGGCTGGCCCAAATGTGTTTACGTTATAACTCCATTATCGTATACGATAGAACATTTGGAAAAACCCTAGAGCCTCTTTCTTGTGCGACGACATTATTGAACTTCACGAGTTCTCTCGGGCAACCAGTTCATCATTCTTCCTGCTTCGGTTAGTTCGTATTGTTACTTGTTTGAGCATGACTTTGATACATCGATACATGTCTGCATATGTGTATATGTTTGATTAGAATATTTATGTGATTAGTTTAATGATGATGATTGTATACTGTGATTGGACCAATATCTATTCAAGTCTTTCACGTGATACCTGCAGTTGTTTTAATTGAATTTGGACAGTCACATGGGATGGACACTCAATATGTTATCACATGCAAACTATTAGTTCGAGATATGGAATGATTAATTGCCGACAACTATACAATACAATTTAAATAGATAAATGCGACAGGAATTCCCATGAACTGATTTATGATCTGTTGTGTCATGCTTATTGTTCAGGTTCGATTTGATATTGATGATCTGATAGACGATTAACAGATTAGGATTATATGTGTATCATGTGTCGAATTAATGGTAAACATAATCATTTACTGAGGTAGAATAGTAATGTATGGTTTCATGAACTGATCTGAGGGAATGATTGTGTAGATGATTGATCTTGTAACTGTTGTTGATGTTGATGATGTAACCGACGAAATATCCACCCAACGAAAACTCTATCTCAACGAAAACACCTTGGGGATTTCGGCCCAAGTGTTTTCGTCCAAAGGGAATTCGGCCCAAGTGTTTTCGTCACATAAGATTTGGTGTACAGTAACGTAGTTAGTTTATTAACTCTGTTGTTAACTGTTTTAATTCTGTTAAATAATGTAACTCTGTTAAGTAGTTAACTTTATTAGCTTGTTAACTTTGTTTGTTAACTCTGTTAGTTAACTAGCACTGTCAGTTTACTATTCCTGTTATGTATTCTAATCATGTTAAGTTGTTAAATCTGTTAAGCTTATTAACTCAGTTAATAAATACATTAACTCTGTTGAGCATGATATCTAGGTTAAGGAACTTGCATGTAACTTTGAACCTGGTATGATTGACAAACTGTTTATGTGATATTTGATGTTAACTGCCAAATCACTCTGTAATACTGATTGTACGTGAAACTTTACGAACTTGAACTGATTGAGTATACATGCACACTATAGGATTTGACTGATTTCTTGTGAGCACATAGTTAAGCATACCGAGCAAACCAAGGTGAGTTCACACTCTTACCAAGGCATGGGATTCCCGGGGTTGGGAATGGGGTTAAATGATTACTTGTACTTTCATCGTTACTGGAATACGTACCACTGACCTCGTTAGGGGAAGGTCACTTATAGATACAGCTAGACTAGTAACACATGGGAAGCCCCCACTAATCTTCGCACACATGCCTGGAATGGCCGCGATACGAATACTAATCTTCGCACACATGCCTGGAATGGCCGCGATACGAATACTAATCTTTGCACACATGCCTGGAATGGCCGCGATACGGATACTAAACTTCGCAAACATGCCTGGAGGGCCGCGATACAAATTCAACTAGTCTAGGATACATGGGAAACCCCCACTAACCTTCGCACACATGTCTGGGAGACCGCGATACGAATTAATACGATACCTGGTACAAGCGAACAAATGATTTACGAACGAATACTATAACTAAACAACCAACTGTGAACTCGCTCAACTTTGTTGTTGACTCGTTGTTACATGCCTTGCAGGTCGTTAGGTACTCATGGAGCTTGCACGGGGATGCACAGTCGTTGTGGGACATGGATCGAGGATGCCATGTTAAACGTTTATGACATTTCAAACTTATTGCTTATGTTGGGTTTTACATTTATGCTTCCGCTAAACACTTAACTATGTTGTGGTTTTGAACACCTTTTATATTGTTTGGTTGAATTATTTTTACTACATACATGGTTCAATATGATTGGTGGCTTGATCCTGGTCATGTCACGCCTCCAAGCGGTGATACTCCGCGTGTGGATTTTGGGGGTGTGACAGATTGGTATCAGAGCCATTAGTTATAGTGAACTTGGTTTTAATAAGGGAAAAAGTTTTTGTTAAAACCAGACTATAACCTGAATAGTGCTCAACGATCCACAACGACGCTTCGCTCCACGTGCAAGACTCAACATTCTAGGTGATACGATTTATGTTTACATTGCCTACTTGCTAGATTACATAGAACTTTGCTCATGGTATGCTTAGATAAACGTAACAACTGTTGATTGAAACATTTATGTGCTTACTCTCTTCTGTCATCGCACTTTTGCGAACCTCTCTCACTCATGTTCTCTTTGATATCAAGATCATGAGTGGACGCGTTAACTTAACTCAAGCCCAGTTGGCGGCTTTAATCACTGAACAAGTTACTGCAGCACTCGCAGCTGCCCAGGAAGGAGGTATAACCTGCCATCGTAACTTACTCTAGGATCTTTAGATCCTACTCTCGTAACCCAACACTTGTGCTTAATTTTTGTTTACTCTTACGCACACAACAAGTCAACACGCTCAGCCTCCTGTGTGCACATTCAAGACTTTCATGGACTGTCGTCCTAGTACTTTCAGTGGCACTGAAGGAGCCGTTGGACTCCTCCATTGGTTTGAAAAGCTCGAGTCTGTCTTCAAGATGTGTGAATGCCCTGAGGCTTGTAGGGTGAAGTACGCCACCGGTACTCTCGAAGGCACTGCGCTAACTTGGTGGAACGCTCAAGTTCAGATGTTGGGGCTGGTAGCTGCCAATGCCACCCCATGGAATGATTTTAAGGAACTGATTAAACGTGAATACTGTAGTCGTGATGACATCCACAAGTTGGAAGTGGAGTTCTTTAACCTGAAGATGACGGGGTCAGAGATAGAAGCGTACGCGAAACGATCCAACGAACTGACACTGTTGTGTCCAACTATGGTGGATCCTCCCATCAAGCGCATTGAGCTGTACCTCAAAGGCTTAGTACCAGAGATTCAAAGTCATGTGACTGCTGCTAACCTTGCTACTATCCAGGATGTTACTCGTCTTGCTCATCGTCTCACAGACTAGGCAGTGGAACAGGACAGGCTACCTAAGCGCATCGGTGCTACTACTACTACTACTTCTGCTATTCCCAGTGACAACAAACGCAAGTGGGATGGAAATTCGAGCAAGGGTTCCACTTCAGTTCAGTCTCAGTCACAGCAACGAAAAATGGATGAGTACAGGAGCCCCAGTCAGCAGTCTCTTGGTAATCGAAGTCAGGGTGGATACAGGGGAAACCACCCTAAGTGCAATCGATGTAATTTGCACTACAGCGGGCAGTGCAACAAAGATCGTTGTCAGAGATGCAACAAGCTTGGTCGTGGAGCCAAAGAATGTAGAAGCTCACGTCCTGCAAACCAGAATCGACAACAGCAGCCACAAGCTCCACAGAATCAGCAGCAACAGTAGGGTAACAGGGGATGCCATCAGTGTGGTGCTTAAGGTCACTTCAAGAGACACCGCCCACAGTTGAACCAGAACCAAAATCAGAACCACAACCAAGGAAACGGGAACAATAATGGGGGCAACAACGGGGGTAATAACAACGGCAATAGTGCCAGGGGTCGAGTGTTCGTGATTGGTCAGGGTGATGCTAGGAATGACCCCAACGTCGTGATGGGTTCGACATCGTCACTGGAATGGATTGGTTATCCCAACAGCAAGCAGAGATTATGTGCAAGGAAAAGGTCGTTCGTATTCCTCGTTTGGGGAAGGAACCCCTCATGGTTCAGGCGACAAGAGTGGTGCTATAGTGGGCATCATCTCCTTCCTTAAGGCCCAGAAGTGTTTGAAAAAGGGTCACACCGCTATCTTAGCACTTGTTACTGACGCATCAACGAAAGAGAAGAAGATTGAGGATATTCCAGTAGTACGCCACTTTCCTCAAGTGTTTCCTGAAGATTTACCTGGGCTGCCGCCTCATCGCCAGGTCGAATTTCAAATCGAGCTAGCTCCTGGAGCAGCACCCATAGCTCGAGCACCTTATCGCTTAGCTCCAACCGAACTGGAAGAACTGTCTAAGCAATTGCAAGAACTCTTGGATAAGAGATTCATTCGTCCTAGTTCTTCGCCCTGGGGAGCTCCCGTATTGTTTGTGAAGAAGAAAGACGGTACCTTTTGCATGTGCATAGATTACCGTGAACTCAACAAGGTGACCGTGAAGAATCGCTATCCTCTTCCACGCATTGACGACATGTTCGACCAGCTGCAAGGGTCGAGCTACTACTCCAAGATCGATCTGAGATCGGGTTACCATCAACTGAGAGTCCGGGATGAGGACGTCTCCAAAACAGCATTCAGAACACGCTACGGCCATTACGAGTTTCTGGTCATGCCATTCGGGTTAACAAACGCGCCTGCAGTCTTTATGGATCTTATGAACAGAGTGTGCAAGCCTTACCTGGACAAGTTCGTTATTGTTTTCATCGACGACATCCTGATCTATTCGAAGAGTCAGGGGGAACACGAGCACCATCTACGACTTATTTTGGAACTACTTCGAGCAGAGCAGTTGTACGCTAAGTTTTCAAAATGCAACTTTTGGCTTCGCGAAGTCCACTTTCTAGGCCACGTGGTAAACAAGGATGGGATTCATGTTGATCCATCCAAGGTAGACTCGATCAAGAACTGGCCTGCTCCACGTACACCAACAGAAATCCGCCAATTCTTGGGTTTGGCAGGCTACTATAGAAGGTTCATCAAAGACTTCTCGAAGATTGCACAGCCACTTACACTACTAACTCAGAAAGGCGTTATCTATCGTTGGGGTAATACGCAGGAATCAGCATTTCAGCACCTAAAGAATAGACTTTGTAGCGCACCTATTCTTTCATTGCCAGAGGGCACAGACGATTTCGTGGTTTATTGCGACGCATCCATTCAGGGTCTTGGATGTGTGTTGATGCAACGTGACAAGGTCATAGCCTACGCATCACGCCAACTTAAAGTTCATGAAAGGAACTACACTACACATGATCTAGAGCTGGGAGTTGTTGTTTTCGCACTCAAGATATGGAGACATTACCTGTACGGTACCAGGTGCACCATTTACACCGATCACAGGAGTCTCGAGCATATCTTCAAGCAGAAGGAGTTAAACATGCGTCAACGACGATGGGTCGAGCTATTGAACGATTACGAATGCGCAATCAAGTACCATCCAGGTAAAGCCAATGTTGTGGCTGATGCCCTCAGTCGAAAGGACACTACGCCTAAACGCGATCGAGCATTACAACTTACCATCCAGTCTAGCCTTCCTGCACAGATACGAGATGCTCAGGTAGAAGCATTGAAACCAGAAAACGTCAGGGCTGAAGCTCTACGTGGCTCAAGGCAATGATTAGAACAAAAAGAAGACGGTGCCTACTACGTAACAGGACGCATTTGGGTCCCACTATATGGCAACCTACGAGAGCTTGTGATGGATGAGGCACACAAGTCTCGTTACTCAGTACATCCTGGTTCGGATAAGATGTACCACGATCTCAGAACTACGTATTGGTGGCCTAGCATGAAAGCTCACATAGCAACTTACGTCAGCAAGTGTTTGACTTGTGCGAGAGTCAAATTCGAATATCAGAAACCCTCAGGCCTACTCCAACAACCAGAGATACCACAATGGAAATGGGAGCAAATTTCCATGGATTTCGTTACTGGCCTACCTAGATCTCAGCGCGGAAATGACACTATTTGGGTGATCATGGATCGACTCACAAAGTCCGCACACTTCTTGGCTATCAAAGAAACAGACAAGTTCTCTACTTTAGCGGACGTTTACTTGAAGGAAGTTGTCTCGAGGCACGGGGTGCCCACCTCTATTATCTCTGATCTCGATGCACGTTTTACTTCAGAACTGTGGCAAGCAATGCACAAATCCTTTGGCTCACGAATGAGCACCGCTTACCACCCGCAAACAGATGGGCAGTCTGAACGCACCATCCAAACTCTAGAAGACATGCTTCGTGCATGTGTAATCGACTTCGGCAACAGCTGGGAAAAACATCTTCCGTTAGTGGAGTTTTCGTATAACAACAGTAACCACACCAGCATTCAAGCCGCTCCATTTGAGGCATTGTACGGGCGTAAATGCCGATCACCTCTTTGTTGGGCAGAGGTGGGTGATAGTCAAATCACAGGTCCAGAACTTGTAGTAGACGCAACAGAAAGGATTGCAAAGATACGACAACGCATGGCGGCAGCTCGTGACCATCAGAAAAGCTACGCCGATAAGGGCAGGAAACCACTCGAGTTCCAGGTTGGGGATCGAGTGCTACTCAAAGTTTCACTCTGGAAGGGTGTGGTTCGTTTTGGCAAACGAGGCAAACTCAATCCGCGTTATGTCAGACCATTCGAAATCATAGAGAAAATAGGCAGGGTGGCCTACAAACTAAACCTGCCCGCAGAACTCAGTGCAGTTCACAACGTATTTCACGTGTCGAATCTAAAGAAGTGTCTGTCAGATGAGACCCTCATAGTTCCTTTGAAGGAACTCACTATCGACGATCAGTTGCGATTCGTCGAGGAACCAGTTGAAATCACGGATCGGGACGTTAAGGTCCTCAAGCACACCATAATACCTCTTGTTCGAGTTCGTTGGAACTCCCGTCGTGGCCCAGAGTTCACCTGGGAACGAGAAGATTAAATGAAACTCAAGTATCCCCAGTTATTCGAAAACAGTTCAACCACTACTGCGGCTGAAGCTACTACAGAATTTCGGGACGAAATTCCAAATCAACGGGGGGATGATGTGACACCCCAGGAAAACCAGTAAACTATACAACACAACTAGCTTCCTTAGTAAACACGTACTAGATTTCGGGACGAAATTTCTTTCAAGTTTGGGATAATGTGACAACTCGAGTTTCCAAGATTTCCATCTTCGCATTAATTGCACGTTAATTGTTTATGTTATTTGTTTACACGACTCGTTGTTTCGCAACGGTACACGTTTGTAATATGTTAAATCGTATTGTGAATGATATGTTATATTTGTTGTGCAACATAAGTGTGTTTGTGGATATATGGTGGTATGTTTGCTAGTATATGGTTGTATGAGCAATACATTAGTATGCTTATTATTAAAGATGGATTCCTAGCCGAAAACTCCCACCCACTCAATGAAAACACAGGTTGGACGAAAACCCTTGTTTTCGCCACCTCTCCCAACGAAAACAAAGTGTTTTCGACACCTTCACTATTTACGCCGGGAATGGGCTTGGGCCCAAGGGCGTTCATCTGGCCCAAATGTGTTTACGTTATAACTCCATCATCGTATACGATAGAACATTTGGAAAAACCCTAGAGCCTCTTTCTTGTGCGACGGCATTATTGAACTTCACGAGTTCTCTCGGGCAACCAGTTCATCATTCTTCCTGCTTCGGTTAGTTCGTATTGTTACTTGTTTGAGCATGACTTTGATACATCGATACATGTCTGCATATGTGTATATGTTTGATTAGAATATTTATGTGATTAGTTTAATGATGATGATTGTATACTGTGATTGGACCAATATCTATTCAAGTCTTTCACGTGATACCTGCAGTTGTTTTAATTGAATTTGGACAGTCACATGGGATGGACACTCAATATGTTATCACATGCAAACTATTAGTTCGAGATATGGAATGATTAATTGCCGACAACTATACAATACAATTTAAATAGATAAATGCGACAGGAATTCCCATGAACTGATTTATGATCTGTTGTGTCATGCTTATTGTTCAGGTTCGATTTGATATTGATGATCTGATAGACGATTAACAGATTAGGATTATATGTGTATCATGTGTCGAATTAATGGTAAACATAATCATTTACTGAGGTAGAATAGTAATGTATGGTTTCATGAACTGATCTGAGGGAATGATTGTGTAGATGATTGATCTTGTAACTGTTGTTGATGTTGATGATGTAACCGACGAAATATCCACCCAACGAAAACTCTATCTCAACGAAAACACCTTGGGGATTTCGGCCCAAGTGTTTTCGTCCAAAGGGAATTCGGCCCAAGTGTTTTCGTCACATAAGATTTGGTGTACTACTAACGTAGTTAGTTTATTAACTCTGTTGTTAACTGTTTTAATTCTGTTAAATAATGTAACTCTGTTAAGTAGTTAACTTTATTAGCTTGTTAACTTTGTTTGTTAACTCTGTTAGTTAACTAGCACTGTCAGTTTACTATTCCTGTTATGTATTCTAATCATGTTAAGTTGTTAAATCTGTTAAGCTTATTAACTCAGTTAATAAATACATTAACTCTGTTGAGCATGATATCTAGGTTAAGGAACTTGCATGTAACTTTGAACCTGGTATGATTGACAAACTGTTTATGTGATATTTGATGTTAACTGCCAAATCACTCTGTAATACTGATTGTACGTGAAACTTTACGAACTTGAACTGATTGAGTATACATGCACACTATAGGACTTGACTGATTTCTTGTGAGCACATAGTTAAGCATACCGAGCAAACCAAGGTGAGTTCACACTCTTACCAAGGCATGGGATTCCCGGGGTTGGGAATGGGGTTAAATGATTACTTGTACTTTCATCGTTACTAGAATACGTACCACTGACCTCGTTAGGGGAAGGCCACTTATAGATACAGCTAGACTAGTAACACATGGGAAGCCCCCACTAATCTTCGCACACATGCCTGGAATGGCCGCGATACGAATACTAATCTTCGCACACATGCCTGGAATGGCCGCGATACGAATACTAATCTTCGCACACATGCCTGGAATGGCCGCGATACAGATACTAAACTTCGCAAACATGCCTGGAGGGCCGCTATACAAATACAACTAGTCTAGGATACATGGGAAACCCCCACTAACCTTCGCACACATGTCTGGGAGACCGCGATACGAATTAATACGATACCTGGTACAAGCGAACAAATGATTTACGAACGAATACTATAACTAAACAACCAACTGTGAACTCGCTCAACTTTGTTGTTGACTCGTTGTTACATGCCTTGCAGGTCGTTAGGTACTCATGGAGCTTGCACGGGGAGGCACAGTCGTTGTGGGACATGGATCGAGGATGCCATGTTAAACGTTTATGACATTTCAAACTTATTGCTTATGTTGGGTTTTACATTTATGCTTCCGCTAAACACTTAACTATGTTGTGGTTTTGAACACCTTTCATATTGTTTGGTTGAATTATTTTTACTACATACATGGTTCAATATGATTGGTGGCTTGATCCTGGTCATGTCACGCCTCCAAGCGGTGATACTCCGCGTGTGGATTTTGGGGGTGTGACAGCGACAGCTGGCCACCAGGGCGCATCTTGTGATGCCACGTGGCATAAGGCGTGTCGAGGCTAGGGGTCGACTCAACTCAGCCAGGACCTAGCCTTTGTGGCTCGCGGGCCACGAATACCTTCACTAAAACTCTCGCGGGGCGCGAGAAAGTCGAGATCAGGCCCTATAAATTGGGAAGTTCGACATTCATTTTTCATCGTTCAAATCTCAAACTCTCTCTCAATTTCTCTATAGTAGAAGTAATACTCAGGCATAATACCCCCTAATTAGCGAAGCTCTGCCTCGCTGTAAGTATTATAACCCCGGTTACGTATTAGATACTCTTCCCGATTGATCTAGTGCTCCGTAACGCATGTCGAGGCTCTGCCTGACTTCGTCGTTGGAGTTCTGTCTCGGGAGGGGGGTATAGCTAATGTAAATTTGGGTTATTATAATAACGCGTGTGCATTGTTTAAATTAATAGATTATAACTATGAAGTCACAAGGAAATACCTAAATTAGCAATGTGAGTTATCCTCTTCTTAAATACTTTTCATAAACTGTTTTACAAAACCTCAAATTATTTTACATGATAATTAACAGTGATTGAGTATTTGTAATTCTACAATTATCGTTGGTATGTTGGGGTTTTGTATACAAAATGAGTTACTACACTGTGAGTAGTAACATTTCCACAAGTCAGGATTGACAGTGCCGTAGGTCGTAATTGAATAGATGTAAACAAATATAATTGTTGGATTTCCCTCAATGCTGTAAAATTATAAAATTGTTTTGATTAAACTGGGATTCACTCACCAGTATTTCCCACTGACAAATGTTTTTAAAACGTGTTTCAGGTAACAAAAATGTGAAAGGCAAATAGAAGCCAGCTGGAGAGCATTGAAGGCTTGGAAAAGTGGCTATAAAAGTTACCTAAATAGAGAAGAAGTTTTATGTAAATAAATTAGGGTTTATCCCTATAAACTGATTATGAATGGAAACTTGGGTTTTACCCATGTGTTTATTATTTATAAAATGAGGTGTTTTACTCTGATAAAATATTTCCTAACTACGGTCCTGATGTAAATTCCGCTGCCAAAATGAAATAAACACTGATACCACCGAATGTGCGAAGCTCGCCCCCCCCTGCGGCAAGTCGGGGGTTGCGATAGGAGGTGGTATCAGAGCTACAACCACTGATTTGAGCCACAGAAGTGTTCTGCTGACATTGAAATTGTCAATTCTGTTAGGAAATAATCTATGTGACTATGTGTATACATGTAAATTATTGTTGTGTGTTATTTGACAATCTGTTAGTTTACAGTATGAGTGATCAAGGTCTGTCAGACGCTTATCGTCAATTGTCTAATTCTCCTAGAGATGAAGGAACTTCTTCCCAGCCTACTCCTTCGAGGTACTCAGCTGATACAGAAGAGGGGATTTTCGTATTTAAAGCGCAATCCGAAGAGCCATTCCCTACCAAAAAGAGAGGATGGTTCAGTCGGGGAGCATATGAGCGTAGGAAGAGAATGAAAAAGTTACGTCAACAAAGGGCTTTAGCAGCAGCAAATAGGGAGATGAACACCCAAACCCAAGACATAATCAATAGGAGATTGGCCAACTTTCACATATTAGCTACCACAGCCGCAGACCCAAACTTAGAACAAATCATTGCACCACAGCCATTACCACTATTTCCCACTCAACCCATGGAAATAGAGACCAACCAAGGAGAACCAGTTCCCATACCAGTTTTTAACTCAAATGAGATACCTAGAGTTCCAGCACCCAATCCCTTAGCCTATGATCCGTGGAATGATGACCATAGGGATTATCGAGAACTCTACCCACAGGAGGAGCTCATACCAAACCCAGTAGCACCATATCCTAATCTTGACCCTCTAGATCCATATTGGGATGCTGACCAGTATGTTCGGGAAATCCTAGAAAACCCATACCCATATGGAGAACCTTTACCTATATATCCTGAACCAGTAACCGCACCATGACCACCTATGAGTGATGAAAACATTCAGGAACTCCGCATGTACGGTGAGGAGTTGATAGATGAAAGAGAGAGGATAAAAGGGATAGGAGAGAAGCACGTTTGGAAGTACGACGAACGGGAGATGCAGTTTAACCCATAGAAATAATAGTGATAATATATATATATATATATATATATATATATAAACGTGAGTAGTTTGAAAAAAAACATTATCAACTAAAATAGATAATCTAATACCTACTGATGCATAACTAGTAGCATATTTTCAATTCTAGTTATAGTTGTAATAGATGCATATATTTAAAATAGAGTAAATGTCGCAATGATCGACGGTTTTGACCAATGTGTTTGTTTGTGCACTTATTGGCATTAGATCTTATTCTGTGATATTAATACCTAATAATTGTTTGTAAATCCAGATGGATAACGAAGTGAATCAGGAAAACCAGAATAACGATAATAATGGGAACCAATTAGATAACAGTGTCGTCCAACATATAGTGGCACAAGGGATTATAGATGTTATGCCATATATTATCCAAACTGTTAACGAGGCAGAAAATAAAAGTAATAATGGAAGTAAGCGACCACCTACTGAACCCAGTCACAACATAAACAATGGACCGTTACTTCAATTGCCTATTCCAAAAAGAAGAAGAACCATGTCTTATGGTTGTTCTTACAAAGAATTTTGGTCCTGCAAACCAATAGAATTATCTGGCAATGAAGGAGCCATTGCAGCTCTACGCTGGTTAGAAAAGACAGAGGCTGTCTTAAAAATAAGTAAATGCATAGAGGAAAACAAAATCATGGTTGCTTCCAATCTTTTTAAGAATGCAGCTCTAGAATGGTGGAAATGTGGAATACTATTCTCCAGTCTAGGGGAAGTGACAGAGTCCATAATATGGAATGGACTGAGTTTAAGAACATGGTCGAAAGGAAATTTTGTTCTCCCAATGAAAAAGAACAAATTGCTAATAAGTTCTTAACCTAAGAATGACTGGAATAGACTGTAAGGGTTACACTACCGTATTCTTCGAATATGCTAGAATAGTGCCAACCCTAGCCTCACCAGAACCAGTATTAATCTCCCGTTACATCTGGGGATTAATCAGTGAGATTAGACATGTAGTCAAGGCAGCTAGACCACAAACCATAGAAGAAGCTGTAGAACTAGCAAATACCTTGACTGATGAAGTGGTACGTACGGAAGAAGAGAACCAAAGGAAGAACCTAGTCCAGAAACTTACCCAAGAATTTCGTTATGGAAATAACAATCGTGGGAAAAGTATAGGTTCTACTTCTGCACCTTACTGTAGGTCTTGCAAGAAGAAACATTCGGGAAAATGTTCCACTTACCGCAACTTTTGCAATATACCTGGACACAAGGAAGAAGACTGCAGGAAGAAACCCAGCAATAGAGTATGCTTCAATTGTGGAGAAAACGGGCATATTAAACCGAATTACCCGAAACTAGCTCCAGCCATGAACAACAAGACTACTAAAAATGCTAGAGCTTTTGTTCTGACAATAGAAGAAGCTAAGATGATTCCGGATGTTATTGCCGGTACGTTTTTAGTTAATGATGTTTTTGCTAAAGTATTATTCGACTCTGGTGCAAACCAAAGTTTTATTAATACTTCATTTTGCAAAATTCTTAATCAACCATTAACTAAACTCCAGCAAGAATGCCTAGTAGAAATGGCAAATGGAGAATCTGTTAAGATCACTGAAATCTTGCAGGGAGCAAGAATAGGAATTCTAAACCATAAGTTTATTGCTAATCTTTACCCAATGAACCTAGCTGGATTTGATATCGTATTAGGAATGGATTGGTTAGTAGCCAATAAAGCCAGTATTTTATGTGATCAAAAGTCAATACAAGTAAATTCACCAAAAGGTGAAAAGATCACAATTAAAGGAGATAAGCCAACTAGATCTGCGAAATTCATCTCTTTGATGAAAACAGCAAGTTGTGCAAGAAAAGGGTCACTAGTGTGTATGATTTCCATAATCATTAACACTAAGGGGAAAGAATTGAAAGAGATTCCCGTAGTATCTCAATTCTCAGATGTTTTCCCAGAAGAATTACCAGGACTACCACCGGATAGGGAAGTTGAATTCAGAATTCATCTACTACCAGGGACAGCACCGATTGCCAAGGCACCTTACCGTTTGGCACCAGTAGAGATGCAGGAATTGAAGAAACAATTGGACGAACTTCTGGAGAAAGGTTTCATACAACCAAGTTCATCACCTTGGGGAGCACCACTATTGTTTGTCAAGAAAAAGGACAGATCAATGCGTATGTGCATTGATTACCGAGAATTGAACAAAGTCACGATTAAAAATCGGTATCCATTACCGAGAATCGATGATCTGTTTGATCAATTGCAAGGAGCTCGATTCTTTTCTAAGATCGATTTACGCTCAAGATATCATCAATTGATAGTACAGGAAGAGGACATTCCTAAAACTACCTTCAGAACAAGGTATGACCATTATGAATTTACTGTCATGCCATTTGGTCTAACCAATGCCCCAGCTGCATTTATGGACATGATGAATAGAATATGTAAGCCATATATGGATAAATTCATAATTGACTTTATAGATGATATTCTTATTTACTCTAAGAGTAAAGAGGAACATGCAGCGCATCTGCATGCACTCCTAAATTTGCTGAGAAAAGAAAAGTTTTATGCTAAATTTTCGAAATGCGAATTTTGGTTACAAGAAATACAATTTCTTGGACATTTAGTTAATCATGAAGGAATTCATGTGGATCCCACAAAAATTGAGGCGATTACTAA
>JARYGA010040384.1:0-18498 GCA_030545235.1 Helianthus tuberosus
CTTAGCTCTCTCTCTCTAGTTCTTCTCACCACCACCACCCACCCTACCACTACCACACACCTTCCGCCACCGCCACCGCCACCTTCCCAACACCGCCTCCACCGCCTTACTCTCTCTCCTCTCTCTACACTTTCTCTCTCTAAAAAACGCACTTCAAAACACCCAAAAAACACATTGCCTCTCCGCCGTACGCCGCCGCCTCCTCTCCGGCCGCACCGCCCTTCACCTCTCCGCCGGCCGCACCGCCTTTCACCTCCTTTGATTTGGGGTATTTGTATTTGTTAAAAGATGGTTTTTTTGGTAAAGGGGTTGAAGTGGACACCTCCGCCGGTCCAACGGCATCAACCACCCCACCACACCCCTACTTCTCCTTGAACACTATCGTACCACCCCTCATCCCTCTCTCTGAACGATCCGGCAACCGGAGATCTTCACTCCGGTGACAGTCGCCGGCCACACACACTCCCACTTCCCACACACCTCATTCCTCCTCCTGATGACACCCCATACCCCTCCCTGTTACAGAATTAAACGGTCAACCAAAGGAAGGGGAAGAGAGAGAAAATCGGTGAAAGAGAGAGAGAGAGAGAGATCCCGACAACAATTACAGCTCCGGTAAGTTTGTCTCATGGTCCTTCATCTCGACTGCAGATCGGGGATCTGTTACTTTTCTTGGGTTTTTGGGTTTTTGATTTTGTGTTCAGAGATGCAAGACTTATCTTGATTTGGGTTTTTGATTTTGTGTGTTGTTTTGTTTAGATATGAATTGGCTGAGTGTGCAGATGATGATGAAATAAAGATCTATTGTGTAGTAGTATGGATGATTTATGTTTCAAGATGATGATGATGAATTGGCTGAGTGTTCAGAGAGAGAGAGAGAGAGAGAGATATGCGTTCAGAGAGAGAGAGAGATCTGAATTTTTTATAATTTTTTTAGTATTTAGGGTAAAATGACCAATATACCCTCATGTGCTTCTCACATGACCTGAATTAACTGGGAAAACAAACTAGGTTTAGGGTAAAGGACATAACCTGATTGGTTTTTCAAACATTAAGTATGTTTCTTGAAGATATTAAAGACAAAGGACATACTTTGATATTTTAGACATACATAAAGGACGAACTTTGAAATTTACTCTTAAAACATTAGTGTGTGGGAAGATTTTGTATGTTGAAAATAAATAAATAGAAAATAACTAACAGTTAAAAATAACAAATAAGATTTAAGATTTTTAAAGTTATACTTTAAGATAAATATAATTGAAATTTTGTGGTTGACACCTTACTTTATTATGCCATTAATCAGTTTTCACTACAACCACACCAATCATAATTCAATTTCATTACAATCATACTGTAATTTAAATCGATGACAGCTTTTATGTAACATTAAGTTTTAATCTTATATGATTAAACATAAAACATAATTAATGAATATCTTTTTTTTGTGAGGCAGCTGATATTAGTGCAGCATCAACTTTAAATTTTATCGTATTAAACATTAAGCATAATCAATAAACATTTTTTTTTTGTGAGACAGCTGTCAAACGATATTTTAAGCAATGTAGCTTATGATGTAGCCTTTTAGTTTATTAAGAAAATTAATTATACCAGGATGTTTTTTTCGTGAGACAGCTGTCAAATGATATTTTTGGTAATGTATCCTTTTAGTTTTAATAAGAAAATTAATTATACCAGAATGTTTAATTAACTTTAGGGCAAATACTTCCCACTTATAGCCGAGTCACATCTTAGAGGTGATATAAATCTTTGAAACAAATATGTTATGTGTTCGATTCCCACAAGAGTGGGTTTTTCCCATATTTATTGGTTTTCCTCATAAATTGATATATATCATGCCTAATGGAGATGGATATGACCGGGTGCTTCCACTGGTGGTATGATAATACTCCAGTGGTCCGTTAGTGATCCAAATTTACTGTTAAAAAATAGGCAAATACTATAAAAAAAAACCTTATATACTTTCTCATTTATATCTTATAAAAGTCACTCAACAATTTTCTATACATAAAAACCTACTTTCTGTTTTATCTCACAAAAATCCTAAACAATTATTTGAACATTAAAGTTTCTTTACGTATTAATTTTAAACGATGTTATGACAAAAAAAAATTAAAACAACTTGGAACCTTTAGAGGTTTCCATTGATTCTTTTCGATTTATTCGATTATTTGGTTCCTTTTATTGGTTTGAAATTTTTTGGGTTAAACCAAAAATTGAACCAAACCAAACGTAATTTAAGTACTTCAAAACTGAATCACTAACCGCGTTTGAATTCGTTTTGGTTTTTGGTATTAACGGAATAAAACGAATTCGTATTATTGGATTTATTCGACTAAATATAGAGTATGATTTACTTTGGTTATTCGGTTTATTAAGCTACATATAAAACTTTATTCGGTTCGAGTTTAATCGTTTTTTGTTCATTTTTAATCATTTTCGGTTCTCTAGCAATGACCTGTGGAATTTCAAACATATCTTAGATTGAAACATAACTTCATGCAGCATAGCAAGTTGTTTAATTTTTTTTTTTTGTCATAATTCTGTTTAAATTTAACTTGTGAAGAGACTTTAATGTTCAAAAAATTGTTGCGGGACTTTTGTGAGATAAAAAAAATAAGTATGTTGGGTTTTAAGTGCAACATATTGTAGAGAGACTTTTATAAGAAAAATAAGAAAGTATGTTGATTTTTACTTTAAAATTACAAAGATAATTCATTTTATTAAATTATATTATATTATATTAAGTTAATTAAATTAAATTAAACTAAACTCTATTACATTTAGATGTGGGATGATTAGTAGAATCCATCCATTGGTTGAATTAGAGGTGCATGACTTTACATGTCTAAGACTGTACGGTATGGAGGTCGTCCCTCTACCGTCTTCCTTCGGCGCCGATCCAAACACCACCCCGCCCCCTCCGTCGGCGTCTTGTTCATCTCTTTTGAGACGTTGGGGACGATCCACAAGGAGACAAAAAACCAGCTCAACCCTCTCTCACACACCTATACATACAATATATTCATATACATTTTAGGTCCATCCTCTCATTTCCATAACTTCATCCTCTTCGCTCCATCCTCACATCCATCCTACATGGATCCTACGTGGCGGATCATCCTACAAGGGAGGACCATCACCATACCGCATAACCTAAGGTTGTACTTATCTTTACTCAATTTAATTTCACATTCTTTTAAAACCTATAAAAATGCTCATGTTTCCTTAATTTTATTCCATATTTTTTTAAAGCATAAACATGCTTCATCATTAGTACATTATATGTTTTTCACTCATTTTAATAGATTTAATATTCTAATATTTACAATTAATTTCACACATATTTAGTTTTTCTCTGGTAACTTTTAAAGTACAACCATTTTTATAATCCGGTATAAGATTGTGGCATGCCTATTTTTATGTATGTTTTAGTAAAAAAAGTTTATTAAAAATGGAACGAGTTAGCCTACGTTTATACATAAATTTTATTTAGGATTGAGTCTGTTGATACATCCTCGAAGCTGACGTTCCAAAATGAAGAGGCAAGTTCGAAACAAATCAAGACCGAAGATAAGGGTGAGATTGTTATTGCATTATTTTTGTTAATAACTTATAGATCTCAATTAGTCGCGTTTTATTCTTGTTTATGTCGAGAAAGATTTGTAAAAACCACTATATAAACCATATCCTTTGCATTAACATAACTTTCCATAACCCTCTCCACAACCCTCCCATGCTCCTTTTGGAGTTATGCTCTGGAAACTGCCGTAAGACTTGTGAATATAGCTCCACCAAAGAAGGTTGACAAAATGCCTTGTGAGATATGGCATGGAAAGAAACCTAAAGTATCATATCTTAAGGTATGGGGATGTAATGCTTATGTCACTCTAGAATCTTCGGATAAACTAGATCTCAGAGGCGAAAAGGTGGTTTTCGTCGGATACGCTAAAAAGATCGGTTACCTCTTCTACCACCTCACTGAAAATAAGATTTTCACTAAACGCAGAGGCACTTTCTTGGAGGAAGAGCTTCTGGCGCGAGGGATTGGAGAAAACCATGTGGATCTTGAAGAAATTCGAGAATCACAAGTGACTGAACCAAATATTAAGACAGAACTAGAAGTAACTGATTCAGTTGTTGAAGTAGAACCTGAAAGGACTCAAGAAACAACAGAAACACCAAGTGTTCGAATAAGTATTAGGGATCATCGTGCACATGAAAGGTATGACGATATCTTCATGATTGATGAAGTTGAACCTGCTACTTACAAAGTTGCAGTCTTGTAATCAGAATCCAAGAAATGGCAAGAAGCCATAAATGCAGAGATGTAATCCATGTATGCTAACCAAGTCTGGGGTTTGGTTGATCTCCCTACTGAATGTCGGACTGTAGGAAACAAATGGATCTTCAAGAAGAAGACCGACATGGATGAAAATGTGCAAACCTATAAAGCAAGGCTTGTAGCGAAAGGGTTCACTCAAACTCAAGGAATTGATTATGAGGAAACTTTCTCGCCAGTAGCCATGCTAAAGTGTATTAGAATTCTACTTGCCATTGCTGCATATTATGACTATGAGATATGGCTAATGGATGTCAAGACCGCGTTCCTTAATGGACACCTTACTTGAAGATGTCTATATGGTTCAACCTAACCTGAAGGTTTTGTTGATCCAAAGAATCCTAATAAGGTGTTCAAGCTAAATAAATCCATCTATGGATTAAAGCAAGCATCTCGCAGCTGGAATCTCCGTTTTGATCAGAAAATCAAAGAGTTTGGTTTTATTAAAAACAAAGATGAACCGTGTGTTTACAAGAAATCTAGTGGGAGCTATAACACTTTTCTCATTCTGTATGTAGATGACATACTAATCATTGGAAACAATATCCCTATGCTAATAGATGTTAAGGCTTGGTTGGGTAAATGTTTCGGAATGAAAGATCTTGGTGAAGCCGCTTATATTCTAGGAATAAAGATTTGTAGAGATAGATCAAAGAGGTTATTAGGTTTAAGTCAAAGTACATATATTGATAAGGTCATACGACGCTTCTCAATGCAAGACTCAAAAACGGGCTCTTGCCCATGGCACATGGAACCATTCTTAATAGCGAGCAGTGTGCAAAGACTGGAGAGGAAAAGAAGAAAATGGAAAGAGTTCCATATGCTTCTACTATTGGTTCTATCATGTACGTCATGTTATGTACTAGACCTGATGTCTCGTATGCTCTTAGCATGACGAGTAGATATCAACGGAATCCAGGAGAGAGTCACTGGGCTGCAGTGAAGAACATTCTTAAGTACACAAGAAGGACTAAGGACATGTTCTTAATGTATGGAGGACTGGATGAGGAGCTGTCAGTTAAGTGTTATATTGATGCAAGTTTCCAGACTGATCATGACGATTCAAGATCACAGACGGGATATGTTTTCATTCTGAATGGTGGGTTGTTGCTTGGAAGAGCTCGAAGCAAAGTGTGGTTGCTCAATCCACTTGTGAATCAGAATACAATGTTGCATCGGATGCTGCTAAGGAGGTTGCCTGGATGAAGAAGTTCATTACTGATCTCGATGTTGTGCCTAGCCTAAAGAAACCGATCAAGATGCTGTGATGACAACACTGGTGCCATTGCTCTTGCAAAGAAACCAAGGTCGCATCAAAACACAAGGCATATACTTAGAAAATTCCACTATATTAGAGAGATAATAGAGCGTGGAGACATCGTAATAAGAAAAGTCCACTATATTAGAGAGATGATAGGGCTTAGATTTGCTAGACAGTGGGCATGATCAGTAGTTAGTATTGGTGTTTTAATTTTCAACTACAACAGTTACATTGAATAGTTATTTGATTTATTGGTTAAATGCAAGTTTAATTATTTTGTAACTGTGTTCGTTATTTGTATGTTTATATCCTTGAATAAGCATATTCTAAAATATCCGTAGTCGATCAAATTACATGGGAATGAATTTGAATGTAAGACTATTATGAATTGAGATGATTGTATTCATGAGATGAATAACTCAATGGTTTGAGAATCAAAATTCACAGATATCACTAGGGAATGATATTGGATATGACTCGCTTCAAAATGATCTCCATGGATCTAAGTCATGAGATGTTTTGATATTGATATGTTCAATCAGTCCTTTTTCCTTAGGCACATATTAAACTACATTGATCAAGGACAATCTATAATGTTATCTGACACTGTCCTGAGACATGGATAGTAATCCGGGTAGCGTTGGGAGAAATCCAAGGTTAAGTGGGAGTTGTATGACGCTGACAGAATTCTATACTTCTATAGGATTAGAAGTTTAGACATTTTGGCGCCCTCGTTAACTCAAACTGGAATAAACGCATGGCCACGCTCAGACTAAAAGTAGTTTGTTAGACCACTTTGAATTAAAGACGAGAATAGAGAATATTTGATCACTATAAAAGAATGAATGATCCATGTCTTATGATCAACAAATGTTCTATACAGAAGGGACTTATTGATAGAATTATCAGGGCTATAGTATTTGGTTAAGTAAAGTGTTACTTGAACTCAGAGAACTAGTTAACGACTGTAAAGTGTCATAACATGTTAGGAGCAGTGCGAAGCAGCTAAGCGCCCAACTCTGCACGTTGACTCATTTAATCTAAATCATCCTAGTGGGAGATTGGTGGATTTATGTATGTCCAACCGTAATTAAAGTCAACGTAACTAACTCAGTACGATCCGAAGAGTTACACGTTGGTACACAATCGTATATGTTCACGAGTAGGTAGATTATTACATGTGAAATAATAATAGTTTAAACCTGAGGGACTTAATATTAATTAGATTATTATTAAGTGGATTATAATTGTATAATCTTAAAGGGCCTTAATGTAATATTGGGTTTTATAAAAATATGATTAAGGTGTAAACCCTAGAAATACTTTTTATCAAAATACAAAAACCCTAACTTCCCTCCCAAGTTCGCTAGGCCCCTCCTTAACACCGTCGCTCACCTGTTGTCGACCAAGCACCATCGCCGCCTCCTTCTTGGCCGGTTCTAGCTTTGGGTATCTTGTGCTCGGTTATGAACTTCCTACTAGCGAGGATTCATTGTAACCCGCGTGTTACATTCGCGGTGTAGTTGTCAAAGGTTGATTATTAAAACCCTCTATGGTAGTTTATTCTTTTTATTTGTTTATACGTGTATAATCTTGATCCTGATTGGGAATATTTATTAATCAGATTAATAAATCAAACTTATAGTTTATACATATATATATATATAATTTATTATATATATGCATATATAATCGGCTTTTGGTAAATTATATAAACCACTTTCACTGTTATTTTGATACACTGATTCCCAACACAGAGGCCAGGGGAAGAAAGAACCAGCGGGAAAGTCATCATAGCAAGAGGAGGAGTGTGTCTAAGGCTCCGAAGGATGTGATATGTTGGAATTACAATGAAGTAGGAGACTTTAGGAATCAGTGTTCGAAACAGAAGAAAGAAATAAACCCTGCAGAAAACCACAGTGATGATGATGCGTTAGTATGTAGTGTGGAGAGTAGTGTGGATTCCTGGGTCATGCATTCTGGTGCTTCATTTCATGCTATCCACAGCAGTGAAGCACTGCAGAATTTGAAAGAAGGTGACTTTGGAAAGGTAAAATTGGCGAATGATAAGGTACTTGATGTTACGGGCATGGGTGGCATTGTTTTGAAGACTTCAGTCGGTTCGCGGACTTTAAGAGATGTCAGGGTTATTCCTGGTCTGAAAAGGTTGTTGATTTCAGTTGGCCAGTTGGATAATCAAGGACATGAAGTTAATTCGGGAATGGACAATGGAAGGTTGTCAAAGAGAATATGTCATGGCTCATGGAAAGAAAAGGGGCTCATTATACATGGTCAGTATACCATCAGAATGAAGTGACGTTCCAGTTCTGAAGAAAAACAAAGTCGAGTTCACAGAATATTGGGGACATAAAAGGGTTTCGTTTTCAAGAGAGAAACCTAGAGTCACATGGAAGATTCAGGATGAACGAGTTTGAAAGGTCAAACCAGTCGGGGGGACATCGTGACAGTGGGAGCACAAGGCATCTTTCATTTACAGTTTTAAGGCAACAATGGTTAAAAAGACCAGAATTCCAGATGGAAAAGTCTCTCCAAAGAATCTCTTGCTAGTATTGGAGAGTGTGTGTTATCAGGATTCGGCAGTTCGTTTAAGTGGTAGCCGACAGGAACAGAGAACAAGTCACAGGTTGTGACTGATGAGTTGAGGCTTAGTGAGAGCTTCAATGTGCCTTCAGATTAATTATCGAGAAGGCTGCTGCAAGTAGGTGGTAAAGGAAGATTACAAGATGTACAAATGTTGAAGACTATTGGGCATTGTTCGAGCCTCCAAGTGGGATATTGTTGGGCGACTTGGTGTGGAGGCCCGACCAAGGGAGGGCGGCCGACCCTAGCTTTGAGTCGGCCCACACGTCTTTATTTGGTAGTTAAATTAGGGTTTTAATTTAGCCGGCCCTAGTTATCTCTATGTGGGCTTGGACCTAGCTTGGGGATCAAGTTTCCTAACCCTAGATTAGTCTCTATACATTGATATTGTAACACCCTTGTTAAAAGGACTGAATTTAATAATAATTTACATAAATTTATACCAACTTGGAGTTTACAAAAATATTCCATGTTAACAAACCAATATATTCATGACGCTAACTAAACAAGTTTAAAAGAAACATCTACTAGTCATCTACTGACTAGTTTTAAACATTCAAAACACGGAGGACAATTCATTTAAAACATAAACATTGTCTAGACAAAATTAAGTTTAGCGCGGAAGCTTCAAAATGAGTGTTCGGTTCTTGAAAGCATGCTTGATCACCATCCGGAAAGCCCACACTTTTACCTAGGGTCAAAACCACATCAATTGTTAGTTTTGACAACATAAAAATGTATTAAATCAAGTTCCAATATCAAACAAGCAAGAAAAATTAAAATTTTTCAGCTTTCTGGTCTGTCGCGCCCCGCGACAGATCTCGTATAATCTTACGCGGGCCGCGAGAGGGCCTCGCGTGTCACGACAGATTTAGTGTCTCCTTCGCGTGGCGCGGGGGAGACCTATTTCCAGCAAGCACAGGTCTATTTCCAGCATTTATGCCCAGCTCTGAAAATTGTCAAAATTCTAACTTTAAAAGGCCATAACTTTTCACTCGCTAGTCCGTTTTAACCGATTCTTTTTCCTATGAGTCCGTAATAAAATTACGGATCCAACCATGTGAATTTCACATCGTCGAAACCGAGATACCAACAATCGGTTCACAATTTCCTTATTTCAATTATCCAACCCATTAGTGTAAGTGCATAACACCTCTTTTCAATTCTTAAGACCTTTTAGACATAATTACCCAATTTCCCGGGCTCATAAATTTGGTGCATTCGCGCCATTCTATGGCTTTGCGTTCCCTTAGAACTAAATACTTGTTTCTTCGGAATTCAAGCATTCCGTTTCAAGCGACACTTTTATTTAACTTCTATTGTTTAACCCGATTTCCCGGATTCTTAGACTTAAATTAATATAACCAATTCATTGGCGTGGTACAATCCACCACTTAACGAAATATGAGACTTTCAAGTCTCTACTCTTGTGATTCTTTTAAAAGCATCATTTCGACCCGTTTGGCTATTTAGTGAAAACCATCACTTTATTGACAAGCCAAACTCAATTCCAAGTCTTTATTTTGACCCGTTTGATGGTCGAGTGTACTTCGCCACTTTAACGACGCATCAAACGCATCTATTACACTACAACATCATTTACATACCAAACCCAAACATTTACGCATAATTTAACGGGACTAAAGCCACATACCTTTAAAGCACACCTTTTCCGCGTGTATCTCCTCCGGCGTGTCCACTTGACGTTCCGGATTCCTTGCCTAAAGAGTTCAATTCATAATAAGATTAGAACTCTCTCATAAGCTTTAACGCATTATTTCTTAACAAATTCAAATCTGCGTTTTACCCAACTTTTAACACTTTAACCCTCATTTAGGCGTTTTATCAAACACCTAACGGGTCATATTTCTACATGATTTAAACCAAGTTCATGACTTGAGTTTATCACCCCAATTAACTTCAATTAGACTATATACACATTTTTTTAACATCAATAATTTAGAGATTACCTCATAATTTCAGTTTACACTAGAACAAGAGTTTTAATCCTAGTGTTTATCAAGTGCTACTAACATATTAGTCACCCACTATGGTGATTTTGATCCTTACAATTATCATGCAAGAATTTAACAAGAAATCATCTAGGGTTTGTCCCTAAACCTTATATCACTTCCAATTTCATGTTTACAACACATAATTAAGCTCAACACTCGATTTCAATCACATGCATAAATTTGGGTTGAATCAAAATGACCTAATTCGATATACCTTATGATCCCCTTGACGAGGTGATCACGATTCTATGTTCAGATTTCGATTTCAACTTGATTTTGGCCTTCAATTTGATAGTTTAGTAGAAGTTAGGGTTTTGGGAGTGAGGGTGTCGCCTTTTCCTGTTCTTGATCGACCAGACATCTCAATTGAGGTGTTTGGTTTTGTTTTTAATTAAAACTAATAATAATAGTTTCAAGTTTAACAACATTGGCCCCTCCACTTTTGTTTAACATATAGTTTTGGTTATTCTAACCTTATTTCAAGTTATTTCTAGACTTATAGTTAACTAGGTTATAATTTTCCTAGTTAATTAACTCTTGTTTATTTAAAACTTTATAATCCTAATATAAAGTTTTATATTTCCGGGGTGTTACAAGTCTACCCCCCTTAAAAAGGGTTTCGTCCCCGAAACCGTATTACGTACCAAATAATATAGGGTAGAGCCATTGCGTTTCTTCTTCGGATTCCCAGGTGGTATCCGCACCCTTCCTGTGTTCCCATTTAACCTTCACTTGGTTAATTACTTTGTTCCTCAAACTCTTCTCTTTACGATCTAAAATTGCCATTGGCTTTACTGCATAGTTGAGGCTGTTATCCACCTCGATGTCATCGTAGTGGATACGAGCGGTTTCATCTGCTAAACATTTTCGGAGATGTGACACGTGGAATGTGTTATGAATTCCACTCAACTCTTCGGGTAGTTCAAGACGATATGCTACCTTACCAACCCGTTCAGTGATTCTAAATGGCCCAATAAATCTCGGACTCAACTTTCCTCTTTTTCTGAACCGTATTATTCCTTTCCATGGCGATACTTTCAGCATTACTTTATCGCCGATTTGAAATTCAATCGGCCTCTTCCATTTATCCGTGTACGATTTTTGTCGATCCTGAGCCGCCTTTAGGTGAGTCCGGACCAAGTCAATCTTCTCATTCGTAGTTTGGATTATATCAGTAGGAGCTAATCCTTGTGGACCCACTTCTCCCCAACACACTGGGGTTCGGCACTTCCTGCCATATAACATTTCATACGGGGCCATTCTGATGCTCGCGTGATAACTGTTGTTATATGAAAATTCGACCAAGGGTAGATAGACATCCCAACTACCCCCGAAGTCTATAATGCAAGCCCGCAACATATCCTCCAACGTTTGTATCGTTCTCTCACTTTGCCCATCCGTTTGTGGATGGTAAGCAGTGCTAATGAACAGTTTAGTTCCCATTTGTTCTTGGAATTCACGCCAAAAATTCGAAGTAAACCGAGTATCTCTGTCTGACACAATGGATATCGGTACCCCATGACGTGCTATGATTTTATTGGTGTACACATCCGACATCTTCTTGGATGTATAAGTCTCACGAATCGGAATGAAGTGAGCACTTTTCGTCAATCTGTCCACGACTACCCATATAACATCAAACCCGCAATTGGTTTTGGGCAATTTGGTCAACAAATCCATTGTGATTTGTTCCCATTTCCAAACTGGGATGTCCAATGGTTTCAACTTACCATATGGCTTCTGGTGCTCCGCTTTGACTTGCAAATAAGTCAAACACTTCTCCACATATTTCACAATATCTCTTTTTATTCCGGGCCACCGATAGTTTTGTTTTAAATCATTATACATCTTGGTCGCCCCCGGATGGATCGAATAATGAGATTTATGGGCCTCGTCAAGTAGAAGCGCCTTGGCCCCACACGTATTTGGAACCCATATCCTTCCGAATCGAGTTTTCAACCCTTGATTACCGTCTGTCAAGTCTTTTAGCTGGCCAACTATTCTCTCCTTCTTCATATTTTCTTCCTTCATTGCTTCAGTTTGAGATTTTCGGATTTGCTCAAGCAAACCCGATGTCACAATTAGTTGCATCGTTCGCACTCGAATAGGCGTATAGTCTGTCTTTCGGCTCAACGCGTCCGCCACTACATTAGCCTTCCCGGGGTGGTAATGTATGTCACAATCAAAGTCTTTTACCGTTTCTAACCACCGCCTCTGTCTCATATTCAATTCCTTCTGATCGAAGAAATACTTCAAGCTTTTATGGTCGGTAAAATAGTGCATTTTACCCCATACAAGTAATGCCTCCATATTTTTAAGGCGAACACCACTGCTGCCAACTCGAGGTCATGTGTAGGGTATTTCTTTTCATGAGTCTTTAGTTGTCTCTAGGCATAGGCTATAACCTTGCCTCGTTGCATCAAAATGCAGCCAAGTCCCGAATGCGATGCATTCGAGTAAACAACCATATCTTCTGTCCCATCCGGTAATGACAATACCAGTGCATGGGTCAATTTTTCCTTAAGCGTTTGGAATGCCCTTTCCTGGTCTTCACCCCAAATAAACTTTTCGTCTTTACGGGTTAGTTTGGTTAATGGCATAGCGATTTTGGAGAAATCTTGCATGAACCTCCGATAATAACCCGCAAGCCCCAAAAAGCTTCTGATTTCTGAAGGATATTTCGGTGGATTCCATCTTGCCACAGCTTCTATTTTCGATGGGTCTACTAACACCCCATTTACACTAATGATGTGCCCGAGAAATTGCACCTCTTATAACCAGAGGGCACACTTCGAGAATTTCACATACAATTTCTCTATCCTGAGTGTCTCCAACACTTCACGCAAATGACTTGCGTGTTCTACTTCATTCTTTGAATATATCAAGATGTCATCAATGAACACTATCATTGACTTGTCTAACATGGGTTTGTAAACCCGGTTCATAAGATCCATGAAAGTTGCGGGTGCATTAGTTAACCCGAAGGACATCACGAGGAACTCGTAATGTCCGTACCGTGTGCGGAAAGCCGTTTTCGGTACATCCTCCTCTTTGACTTTCAACTGATGATACCCCGATCTAAGGTCGATTTTGGAGAACCAACTTGCACCTTGTAGTTGGTCAAATAGGTCATCAATTCTTGGAAGCGGATATCGATTCTTTAACGTGAGTTTGTTTAACTCCCGATAATCAATGCACATACGCATGCTCCCATCCTTCTTTTTCACGAATAATACTCGTGCGCCCCATGGAGACACACTTGGCCGAATAAATCCCTTGTCAAGCAAATCTTGGATTTGGGACATCAATTCTTGCAATTCTGATGGCGCGAGCCGATACGGCGCCTTGGACACAGGTTTCGCGCCCGGAATCAATTCAATTCCGAACTCTACCTCCCGTTCTGGCGGTATTCCCGGTAAATCTTCCGGAAATACATCAGCGTATTCACGTACCACTGGTACGTCTTCAATCTTCGGCGTCTCTTTATCAGGTTCGTTTGCGTATATCATGAATGCTTTACATCCGCGCCTCATAAGTTTGTGAGCTTTTAGTATTGAGCACATAACAAGACTACCCCCTTTTTCGCCATAGATGGTAACGTGCTTTCCACTTGGAGATGTCAATTTTATCTCCTTGCGGAAACATATCACTTTTGCATGATGTCGGGATAACCAATCCATCCCGACCACTACTTGAAATTCTCCCATTGACATAGGGATCAAGTCTATTAAATATTCCTCATCATCAATGCTTATTTTGTAATCTCGACATACATCACATACAAGGAAACTTGTGTTATCACCTATTTCTACCTCTAATGGCATAGGCAATTTTGTTAGTATAAAAGAAGGATGTCGAATAAATCCATGTGAAACAAAGGATTTATTTGCACCCGTATCAAATAACACATGTTCGGGAATTGAGTTTATAGCAAATATACCTGAAACCACATCGGGTTCCACCTTTGCCTCGGCTGCCGTTAACTGGAAGGATCTTGCTTTTGCTCTTGGTGTCTCAGTACGTGTATCCTTGTCATCTTTCTTTCCGGTCAATTCCGGACACTCAGATTTCTTGTGACCCCGGCTGATAACATTTGTAACACACCGACACCTTCCCCGGGCACAACGCAGCCGTGTGCCCTGTTTTCCCACAAATAGGACACGGCTTGTCCTTAAGACCGACACTCACCATCCTTGTGCCCTTTCCCGCATATCTTGCAGTTTGATGACCCGCCTTTTCCTTCTTGTTTCTTTGAGGATTCGGTCATGCGCGCCTTTTTCGTCGGGCTTGGATTGACTACCTGCGCCCTTCTTTCGCCTCTCTCAATCTGTTTCTTCAACTCTATCTCCCGTTCCCGAGCAACGTTTATAATCTCGGTGAGAGTCTCATTCGTTATCAGTTTATCACAAAACTTCATTTTTATCCATGAATGTTCCCGTGATTTTATCGATAGATTCACCCTTGTGCCGAAGATGCATAAATTCTTCCTTGATTTTGTTAATGACTGCATTGGGACTATGATGTGTTTAAGAAACGGTGTCTTAAACTCATCCCATGTCATAGCCTCTAACCGCTTCACTTCCGATCTCTTTCTTCTTGTTATCCCACCAATCTTTCGCCTGACCCCTTAACTGACCCCGTGCCATAGGCCACGTAGTCATCCCTCATCGCAATGGGTCCTTTTAAATACTCCCTCCATATCACTTAGCCACCGTTGGCATATTATCGGGTCAACCTCTCCATTGTAAATTGGCGGTTTACACGCCATGAACTCTTTATAAGAACAAGATTTTCGTCCTCCCCGACCGACTTTTCCTTTGCCAAATTGGTATTATCTTCCAATTTCTTGATTCTTTCCTCCACCACTGATAATACCCCGTGTTTTGGATTTTGTCGATGAAACCCGACAAACTATTTTCGATTGCCTTTCCTACCTCCTCAGCAATCACTTCTCTCATTTGCTCGGTGACCTCTCGGCACCACATCATCATTACCTTTATCCGTCATCTTTAACCTGAAATGTTTACATTGAGCGTTAAACATTTCATCTATAGCATGTGCGTTTATTTACTTCGGTTTATTCAAGTTCATGACTTGTTTTCACCGTTCTTATTTAATGCACTTTCCGGGTTTGAGTGCTGTTTAACACGCTCTTCCATGCATATCTATTCATTATTCCCTTTTTATACTTAATAACTCTACTAAGAACAATTAAGTCTTATCGGATGCTTGATCAAGCTTGAACCGAACACACTTTGCTACAACAACCTTGAACAATTAACTCTTATCGGTTCACAATTTCCTTATTTCAATTATCCAACCCATTAGCTGTAAGTGCATAACACCTCTTTTCAATTCTTAAGACCTTTTAGACATAATTACCCAATTTCCCGGGCTCATAAATTTGGTGCATCTTCGCGCCATTCTATGGCTTTGCGTTCCCTTAGAACTAAATACTTGTTTCTTCGGAATTCAAGCATTTCCCGTTTCAAGCGACACTTTTATTTAACTTCTATTGTTTGACCCCGATTTCCCCGGATTCTTAGACTTAAATTAATATAACCAATTCATTGGCGTGGTACAATCCACCACTTAACGAAATATGAGACTTTCAAGTCTCTACTCTTGTGATTCTTTTAAAAGCATCATTTCGACCCGTTTGGCTATTTAGTGAAAACCATCACTTTATTGACAAGCCAAACTCAATTCCAAGTCTTTATTTTGACCCGTTTGATGGTCGAGTGTACTTCGCCACTTTAACGACGCATCAAACGCATCTATTACACTACAACATCATTTACATACCAAACCCAAACATTTACGCATAATTTAACGGGACTAAAGCCACGTACCTTTAAAGCACACCTTTTCTGCGTGTATCTCCTCCGGCGTGTCCACTTGACGTTCCGGATTCCTTGCCTAAAGAGTTCAATTCATAATAAGATTAGAACTCTCTCATAAGCTTTAAGGCATTATTTCTTAACATATTCAAATCTGCGTTTTACCCAACTTTTAACACTTTAACCCTCATTTAGGCGTTTTATCGAACACCTAACGGGTCAGATTTCTACATGATTTAAACCAAGTTCATGACTTGAGTTTATCACCCCAATTAACTTCAATTAGACTATATACACATTTTTTAACATCAACAATTTAGAGATTACCTCATAATTTCAGTTTACACTAGAACAAGAGTTTTAATCCTAGTGTTTATCAAGTGCTACTAACATATTAGCCACCCACTATGGTGATTTTGATCCTTACAATTATCATGCAAGAATTTAACAAGAAATCATCTAGGGTTTGTCCCTAAACCTTATATCACTTCCAATTTCATGTTTACAACACATAAGTAAGCTCAACACTCGATTTCAATCACATGCATGAATTTGGGTTGAATCAAAATGACCTAATTCGACATACCTTATGATCCCCTTGACGAGGTGATCACGATTCTATGTTCAGATTTCGATTTCAACTTGATTTTGGCCTTCAATTTGATAGTTTAGTAGAAGTTAGGGTTTTGGGAGTGAGGGTGTCGCCCTCTCCTGTTCTTGATCGACCAGACATCTCAATTGAGGTGTTTGGTTTTGTTTTTAATTAAAACTAATAATAATAGTTTCAAGTTTAACAACATGGGCCCCTCCACTTTTGTTTAACATATAGTTTTGGTTATTCTAACCTTATTTCAAGTTATTTCTAGACTTATAGTTAACTAGGTTATAATTTTCCTAGTTAATTAATTCTTGTTTATTTAAAACTTTATAATCCTAATATAAAGTTTTATATTTCCGGGGTGTTACAGATATAATTGTATTTATAATTCCTTGAGCACCTGAATAATAAAGAAACCCTAGTTGCAGCACAATGGACGTAGGTCAGCTGACCGAACCACTTTAAATCTTGGTGTCGTTTAATGCTTTCGTGTGTGTGTTCAGTTTCGTATGTGTTCAGTTTCGTGTGTGTTCAATCCTAACGATCCTGTTTGGCAGATTTGTGCCTCGTGTGAAACCATCAAGGCCTTGAAAGAGACATAGTGAGCAAAATATAAAAAGTATATGTCCCTTGCTTTCACATAAAGATATACACCAGGCGATACTAGTTGGTTTCCACCTGCGTGTGTTGCGACAGTGATTCAGGATATGCAAAGCGCATGGGTACAACGATATCAGTAAAATTTATGACTCATATAAAAGAAAATAGTGGTTTAGTTAAGAAAACTTAAACCTATACTATTACAAAAGTTGTTCAAATATAATTCCAGACAAATATGAGTTGGAGAAGTCATGTGAAAGCCGAATGGATAAATATGTCGCAAGTCATGATTGGTGTGAGAGTAATAATTATAAATAATAACTAGTAGGTTTTCCCCCGCGCTATGCGGCGGTAACTCAGTTATTATCAGTTCGGTTGGGTTCGTTTCAATACCGACACTCGCTATAGTAACTGAAAGAGAAAACTAAAGAAATAAAGTCGCGATATGCTCAAAAGGATATCGATACATCATTTATATCAATCAAAAACCTTAAAAACGAATACTAGTTTCAAATATTGACCATATCGGTACCGATGTTATTTGATCGAAATCGATTAGATGCGTCACATATCGAGACTCTGTAGTTTACAATAAAAAATACATTTTAATATTGTTATCGGCACTCGTATATATACTAACTCAAAAAAATATGTTGTTTTGAATACAAAAAAAAAAGTAAACTCACATCGTCGGTTCCGGTTCTATTTAGGTATGATAGCGGCACGATATCTGTTTTCGTGAAAAACTGTACCACAATGTTTAAAAAGTATAGTAACATAGTTAGATTAAAAAAACTAACATACTAAATGATAAATAATCTTTTAATTAAAAAACTCAAAAAGAATATTTAAAAAATTCACAACACTATTTATGGTGAATTTAAACTAACTAGGGTTAAGACCCGCCCACGTTGCGGCGCGGGTACATCGTAAATATTGAATGGATTAGTCCAAACGTTATATGATGCATTAACCATATGAAAACACATATTTCGACGTATCCAGTTGAACTCAGTGTAACATGTATAAGCATTGTGATTGGATCAAACGTAAAGTAAATGGAATTCATATCGAACAATCATAACGTATTATATGTGACCCAACTCATACACAGAAAACGTAATAGGTATGAAGGAAAATATGCACATGTAACCGAAAGGGATTAATTAGAGCTTTCGAAAAAAGGGGAGAAAAAAAAAACATAATTTGACTCCACTCGG